>CM029390.1:316994-406994 GCA_017165825.1 Hepsetus odoe | reverse complement strand
CGCCTTGTCTCTGCGTCTCGCCTTGTCACACACACACACTCATACACACACTCATATACACATACCCACACACACACACTCACTCACTCATATACACACACACACACTCACTCACTCATACACACACACCCACACACTCACTCATATACACACACCCACACACACATATACACACACCCACACACACACACACATACATACACACACACACACCCACACCCACACTCACTCACTCATATACACACACACACTGTGTGTCTGATCTGTGGCCATGTGTAAAAGGTGTAATTCTGAAAGTCCGTGTCGAAGAGCCACGCCCACTCCGCCTTCTGTTACCCACAACTTGTGGGACGTCCTAGACGTTTTAAGGTGGTTTTTATTGGAACATTTTTTGGGCGTGGCTTGTTGGAGGGTTTATGGGAACTTTCACCCGTTTTCTTGGCAAGAGCTCAGAGGAAACACACACACACACACGCACACAGGAAAGCCCATTGTCTGACAGAGTTCAGGGTCTGATTTGCTGAAACGTGGAGGGGCTCTGTGGGAACGTGGGCAGTTCCAGGATGAAAGAGTGAATTCATCTACAGCTCAGGAGAAAATCCAGCACCTGCTGGGGGGACTCACCCCACGCCGATGAGTAAACACACAGGAACCAGCCACGACTCCCTCCTCGCCTCCACCCTCACACACAGAGGGCACTCTGAATCACACCACAGCATAAAAAACTAAATCCTGCTTCCTCAGTTCAGAAATGGAGCAAAACTTCTCCCAACCTGCTCAGATCCTTCAGAACTTCATTAAAGAGGACCAGACATGTGTCTGTGCTTTAGGAAAGGGTTGGACTGACTGTCAGACTCAAAAAATCTACAGGATACAGTTTGAACCTCAGTAGAACTGTCCTCTCTCTCTCTGGGTGTGTAGGGTGGTCCTCCTTCTCCCCCATCACTCAGTATAACTGTCCTCTCTCTCTCTGGGTGTGTAGGGTGGTCCTCCCTATCCCCCATCACTCAGTAGAACTGTCCCCTCTCTCTCTGGGTGTGTAGGGTGGTCCTCCCTCTCCCCCATCACTCAGTAGAACTGTCCCCTCTCTCTCTGGGTGTGTAGGGCGGTCCTCCCTCTCCCCTATCACTTAGTATAACTGTCCTCTCTCTCTTTCTGGGTGTGTAGGGTGGTCCTCCCTCTCCCCCATCACTAAGTAGAACTGTCCTCTTTCTCTTTCTGGGTGTGTAGGGTGGTCCTCCCTCTCCCCACCATATAATAAAGAGTGTCAGATTCAATCATTTAAATGTATATATTATTAGAACCACTGTTATTACCAGTTTACTTCATGTTATGCAAATCAATTATAGACACACACACACACACGCACACACGCACACACACACACACACACAGCAAAGGCCTGAAGCCCTGGTCACTGCATTGGTTTCTGAGCCGTCCTCTCAGAAGGACACCGGTGGAGGAGCTGTGGCTCAGAATATCTGGGCAGTGAGAATGAATGAGTGTCCTCTGCGTCTCTGCTCTCTTTACCTTATACGGCCATCCAGCGCCTTCCAACAGCCCACAGCCAATCAGCAGCCCCATCCAGCCACCAATTAGCTGATTGGCTGCTAAAATGACCCTCTGAGACCAGCAATTACCCCAGAGGGAAAGACAGAGCGAGACAGAAAGAGACCGAAAGGGAGAGAGAGACAGAGACAGACAGAGAGAGAGAGAGAGAGAGAGGGAGAGAGAGACAGAGAGAGACAGAGACAGAGACAGACAGACAGAGAGAGACAGAGACAGACAGAGAGAGAGAGAGAGAGAGAGAGAGAGAGACAGACAGACAGAGAGAGAGAAACCGAGCTCATATGATGTAAATTTGACTCCGTTTGGTGACACTATTAAACTTAAAGCATCAGTCAGCTGCCTTTGTGACATCACAACAACCAAGAGCGTCCTGCATTTGAAGTCTGGAACATTAAAGGATCAGTGGAAACTAAATCTCTTTGTAAGTCAGATGCATATCACAAAGTGCACTGGCATAAATTTGACCTCACTGTTTCTGTGATGTCACAAAAAGAAACCCATACTGTTTTTTCAAATGAAACACAATCAAGGATGGCCAATGAGAACAGAGCTCATTTGCATATCTCAAAAGTCTAAAATATTTTGTTATACAGCTGTTCAGATGCGCCTGTTCTAGATTTTTTCCTGAAATTTCGCTAAAAAAATAACCTCTGAAAGTGTCTGTTCATCTTCTCAGGTCTCGAAATGAACACCATGAAACAGCAACAGCGGCCTGGAACAGTGACCGGCGCTGAAACGGTCCAATGCGGGTCAACGGTACAGCCGACAAACCACCGAGGGCCTTTCCAGAAAAGCGCTACCTTTCAGGAAAAAGTTGTTTTCTTGCCACTGTGAAACCTGCAGGTAACCTCCTTCCTACCTTAGGTGGGTCATAGAGCTCCAACTGGAACCTGTCGCTCTTCCTCCTGACCAGCAGACGGCAGCGCAGCCATCGTGGCGCCGTGTCGGAGATAGTGTCATCCACCACCAGGTACCTCAGCTGCCCTTCCCTGCAGGTTCCTCCACCTTCTTGCTGTCGCTTCACGCTCTGCGGCCGCTTCAGCCGTCCCAGGCCGAGACGGTCGAGCAGCTGCGAGCCGCCAGGGGGCGTGGTCGGCGTCTGAGGGGGGGACGGAGAGCCCCGGTCTGCCGCCCCTGAGGCCACGCCCCTCCGTTCCGCCTCGTCCCCGGGGCTACCATGGATGGGGTCTTCTGCGGGAGGCCGCTTTTTAAAGAAGCGGCGCACGCTTCGCTGCAACTGCCTAAAATGATTGCCGTCTGAGCGTGGGAGGTGCTCTTCTTCCTCGCCGGGGGCGCGGCCGAGAGCTCGGCCTGTAGTGTTGGGCGAACGGCGCAAAGGTGGCTCCTGCTCCCGGGCAACGGTCACCACATTGGATTTAGACGGCAGGACGGCCAGTAACGCGCCACCCCCCGGCTCCCGGTAATCCAGCGCACCAGAGAAGGAAGTGATGCGTACGCGGCCGGCCATCATGGGCACTGGCGGCGGCGGCGGCGGCGGCGGGGCGTCCTTGGCCACCTCGCTGCGGAAGTGTTGCTGGAAGAGGGCACTGAAGTGCCGACTGAAGCTTTCCGGGGGGACGACATCGTGTGGCGGCCAGCTCCTGGCGAAGCGACGGTACTGCTGAGCCAGCTCCCGGGCCGTGGCACTGGCGTGCAACTCACAGAACTCCCTCCAGCCACAGGGGGGCGCTACGGACGGCACGCTGCTCGTGGTCTGCTGGATAGTGTTACCATTCATCGCAGTAACCAGCACAGCTGAGGAACACTGCATCCAGGAGAAAGAAAAGGAGAACCACAGAGAGGATCAGCAAAGGAAGAATACCAAACTCATTCCACTAAAAAACACAAGAACTGGAACCGTCGCAGAACCGTCACTAGATCAGAAAACATTGCCTGACAAATCCTTCAGTTCTGTCCGACAATGAGAACCGTGTTCATCTCTGCTGGGTGTATTTACACCCCCCACCCCACACACACACACACACTGTGCAGCAGGGGGCAGCCACTGAAAGTGCCCGGGGAGCAGTGACAGGGAAGGTACCTTGATCAAAGGGACCTCAGGGCAACCTACTAGTCTGGAATTAGAACCCAGTGTGTGCAGTATATGTTGGGGGGGGGATACACTCCACACACTCCACACACAACACCCAGCAGAGACAAACACAGTTCTCAGTGTGTGTGTGTTTCTGTGCAGTGCAAGGTGTATGGTCTGTGCATGTGTGAGAGTGTGTGTGTGTGTGTGTGGTCTTGCATGACACACAATGCCTTCCGATCTTCTGTGGTCAATAAAGCTGATGATTCAAATCCTCTCCATTCATCAGGCAGTTTGAACAAACACACACACACACCATACACTGCACAGAAAGAAACACACACACACACACACACACCACAGAAAGAAACACACATACACTGCACAGAAACACACACACAGACACACACAGACACACACACACACACACACACACACACACACAATACACTGCACAGAAAGAAACACACACACACACACACACACACACCACAGAAAGAAACACACATACACTGCACAGAAACACACACACACACACTGCACAGAAGGAAACACACACACACACACACACACACACAGCATACACTGCACAGAAATAAACACACACACACCATACACTGCACAGAAAAAAACACACACACACCATACACTGCACAGAAAGAAAAACACACACACACACCATACACTGCACAGAAAGAAAAACACACACACACACCATACACTGCACAGAAAGAAAAACACACACACACCATACACTGCACAGAAAGAAACACACACACACCATACACTGCACAGAAAGAAACACACACACACCATACACTGCACAGAAAGAAACACACACACACACACACACACACACACACACACACACACACACACACACACACACACACACACACACACACACACACCATACACTGCACAGAAAGAAACACACACACACACACACACCATACACTGCACAGAAAGAAACACACACACACTGCACAGAAAGAAACACACACACACACACTGCACAGAAAGAAACACACACACACACACACGCGCACACACACACACACACACACCATACACTGCACAGAAAGAACACACAGAGGAAGTGAATGGGTAATCTGACTTTGGTTACTTCATAAGCCGGTCTCGGAGCAGAAGTATCGTCAGAAAGACTCTTTGATGTGACAAATGAATGAAAAGACTTTTGTTAGATTAAGGAAGTATATACACACACACACACACACACACACACACACACACACACACACTAATACTGAAAGCAGTTTTTGAGTAACACCCTGACAGATACCGATCGTTCGTATTTATAATTCCATCCGGCTGAGACTCTGGTCACATGACCTGCTTTATTGTATTTCTAAGAATCAAAACGAGCAGGAGTGTGTAAGTGTGTGTGTGTGTGTGTTTCTGTGCAGTGTATGGTGTGTGGGTGTGTGGGTGTGTGGTCGTGTGTGTGTGTGTTCATGCAAGACCATACACTTCGTCCAAAACATCACACAAAAACAACAAACACAGACACAACAAACACCAACATGAACAGACACAACAAACACAGACACAACAAACACAGACACAACAAACACCAACATAAACAGACACAGACACAACAAACACAACAAACACAGACACAACAAACACCAACATAAACAAACACAGACACAACAAGCAGAGACAAACAGACACAGACACAACAAACATAGACACAACAAACACAAACAACACAAACACAACAAACACAGACACAACAAACACCAACATAAACAGACACAACAAACACCGACACAGCAAACACAGACACAACACCAACATAAACAGACACAACAAACACAGACACAACAACAAACACCAACATAAACAGACACAACAAACACAGACACAACAAACACCAACATAAACAGACACAACAAACACAGACACAACACCAACATAAACAGACACAACAAACACCGACATAAACAGACACAACCAACACAGACACAACAAACACCAACATAAACAGACACAACCAACACTGACACAACAAACACAGACACAACACCAACAAACAGACACAACAAACACCGACATAAATAGACACAACAAACACAGACACAACAAACACCAACACAGACACAACAAACACAGACATAAACAGACACAACCAACACCGACACAACAAACACAGACACAACACCAACATAAACAGACACAACAAACACAGACATAACAAACACCAACATAAACAGACACAACAAACACAGACACAACAAACACCAACATAAACAGACACAACCAACACAGACACAACAAACACCGACAACAAACACAGACACAACAAACACCAACATAAACAGAAACAACAAACACAGACACAACACTCATAAACCCAACACACACACACAGATCCAGCACGTGTAAAGTTTTTGTCATCTTTATTTTTTTCCAAAACTGCTCGTGATCAAAGCTCAAACCACAAACAACATCCTTGTGCTTTTTAGTCTTCTTGGTTTTGGATGGCACTGGACAGGTCTGGAAAAGTGTGATTATAATCACACCCACCACATAAACACACCCACCACATAAACACACCCACCACATAATCACACCCACCACATAAACACACCCACCACATAATCACACCCACCACATAATCACACCCACCACATAATCACACTCATTACATAATCACACTCATTACATAATCACACCCACCACATAAACACACCCACCACATAAACACACCCACCACATAATCACACTCATTACATAATCACACCCATCACATAAACACTGACCCATCACATATATGTACCCGACACACTCATCAAATACAAACCCAACATGCACACTCATCACACACAAACCCAACACGCACTTACCCAACACACATGCACTTACCCAGCAAACACACTCATCACACACAAACCCAACATGCACCTACCCAACAAACACACTCATCACACACAAACCCAACACGCACTTACCCAACACACATGCACTTACCCAGCAAACACACTCATCACACACAAACCCAACAAACACACTTGTCACACACAAACTCAACACACAAAAACCAAACACTGAAAAACCCAACACACACACACGGCCGTTCAGAACTAAAATAAGGGTCGTTGTTCAGGAAGTACGGCTGTTCAAACGTTTAAGGTTATTAAACAGTAGCTCTGAGCTGAAGGTAAAAGGTAAAATGGTTCTTTTTGTTACGCCCCTGTTTGAAGAACAGCCTGCGGTCGATCCCTCTCTGACGCCACAGCTGAGACGACACTTCACACTTCCTTTTGATATTTTGCTGCAAAATAAATGACCCAAACCGCAGCAAACCCTGCATCTACTTTCCCAGAAACACTTTTCCTGTGTTAAAGTGACAGTTCAGCAAAAAAAAAAAAAAAAGAAAAGAGAAGACTTTTACACAGCAGTTACTTTCTGGTACCTCAGGAGGATGAATAATTCATAGCTGTCACTGAAGACACTACACAATTCTTAGATACTGAATCATTCATAGTGGATACTGAATCATTAAGTAGATCCTGAATAATTCATAAAGGATACCGAATAATGAAGTATTCACAGGATAATTCATACTGGAAACGGAATAATTCGTAGTGAAAATTGATTGAATACATTCATTGGAGATCATGAATACTTTACAGCAAATGAATAACAGCTCTTTAAATTAAGGAATGGATCTGTAACTAATGCTGATTGTTAGCATTAGCAGCTAAAACATTTTTGGACTGTGTTACTGAACAGCACTGTTGCACATATTCATCTTTCTTTCCACCAGCATCCCACAGGGACCAATGAACTACCCGTTCAGTTAGACTGATCTGAGTGCAGTCTGGCCCTTGAGTTTGGGATGTCTGAGGTTAGTGAGGTTTAAGGAGAACTGATCCCAGATCTGAAAAGAAAACAGAGAGAAAGCAGCAGGCTGGACGAATGAAGACGCAAGGAGACAGCAGCCATTCCATAGAGAGTGTCTCTCACACACACACACACACTCAGACACACTCTCAGTACTTAAGTCCGGACTAAAGTCTAACTGGTTTAGTCAGGCTTTAGTGATTAATCTTCCTGTTAGTTAATGGCTCAGATCAGATCAGATCAGGACCTGCTCAGGGACCCAGTGGTGGTAGTGCTAGAAGTGGGATTTGAACCTGGGACCTCTTGAGTCATTGGTCCATAGATAAGTACCAACACTAGACCACCAGCACCCTACACGTTACAGAATTACAGAGTCACGTTGGTGCGGTCTATCCACCACTCTCACACTCACACTCAGACAGGCTGCTGGATTTCATTATCCTCTGTTTGCCCAGAGACCTAAACAAAATCAAAACCAAAACTCGGGGACAAATGTGACTCGGACAGATCAGTAAACTCGGGTCTGCTGAGGGTGGTGTGGGGGGACGTCAGTATCTCAGGGTGCTCTCGTGTTTGTAAAACCCCTGGATCTGTCCTTTTGGTCAGGTCTGTCCTTTAGAGTCAGTTCTGTCCTTGTTAGTCAGGATCTGTCCTTGTTAGTCCGGTTCTGTCCTTTTTAGTCAGGATTTGTCCTTGTTAGTCAGTTCTGTCCTTGTTAGTCAGGGTTCTGTCCTTGTTAGTCAGGTCCTGTCCTCGTTAGTCAGGTTCTGTCCTCGTTAGTCAGGTTCTGTCCTCGTTAGTCAGGTTCTGTCCTTTATAGTCAGGTCCTGTCCTTTTTAGACAGGTCTGTCCTTTATAGTCAGGTTCTGTGCCTTTTAGACGGATCTGTCCTTTTTAGTCGGATCTGTCCCTGTTAGTTGGATCTGTCCCTGTTAGTCGGATCTGTCCCTGTTAGTCGGATCTGTCCCTGTTAGTCGGATCTGTCCCTGTTAGTCGGATCTGTCCCTGTTAGTTGGGCTGTAATGGCGAGTTTGTCAGAGTCACATTACTGCACTCTTTAAACTGACGGTCTGTACAGTGAGATCAAAGCTGATCTGATTCCTGTCTCTCTGTCTGAGATGGACGGCTGTCCTCCACCTGTGTGGTGGACGGTTTGGGTGTTTCCTGAGAGCAGGTCCATCGATCTCCGTGAGGGTCTCCTGAGTTCCACACCAGCTGCTACACCGAGTCGGCGAAACTACAATCATCTTATTTCTCTTCCGACCTGAACTTCAGATCAGCTCCATCAGACCGGCTCTTCTGCAGGAGCTGCTGCCACGAAGATTAAAGCTTCACCACTAGATCATCACCCTCCAGTTACAGTCACCAGTGACTCTTTTACTGGGACTCATTTACTGGAAGTCATCACTACACTGGGTTCTACTCTTTCTTTCTTTTCTTTTGTTTCTGATATCGGGGATGGGTTCTTTTGGGTCTTGGTTCCTCCCAAGGGTTCTTCCTCCTGTTTGAGGAGTTCTGACTCTGTCCCCCTCGGTTTACCCAACTGGGGCTCGGACCGGATTCTGGAAAGCTGCTTTGTGACGACAACATTGTAAAAAGTGCTTCATAAATAAAGTTGACTCACACACACACACACACACACACACCCCTTCACACAGTGTGTTTAGTTTCACATGGATTATGGTGCTATTAATGTGATGAAAATGACCAAACCTCTAATACCTCTAATATGTGAGTGTGTGTGTGTTTGGTGGTGGCACTCTGGAGGGTTTCTCTCTTAAATGTAGGTTAATACTTCCTGTTAGCAGATAAGAGGTGCGTGCGTGTGTGCGTGTGTGTGTGTGTGTGTGTGTGTGTGTGTGAGAGAGAGAGAGACGATACACGTGCTGTGTGTGGAAAGGCAGCCTCTGCCCTGGCCCCTGCAGACACACTCTATCAGAACATGCAGTCCAAATACATGACTCAGCACAAAACACACACACACACACACACACACACCAGCATCACTTCCCCTCTCTCTAATTCCCACCATCTCTCCTTTTTCTCTCTTATCTCCCTGCCCTGATCTCTCGCTTCCTCCGTCTGATGTTGATGCTGCCTGGTTGTGAAACTTCTATAATTCATAACGGATATGGATTAATTCACAGTGGTGGTGATTCATAGCTGATACTTTGTAAGTCATACTAGTAACTAAACAACTCATAGTGGATCCCTTACAGTCCACTGTGGATCCTGAAGAATTCATGGCAGCTGTTAAATATTAATTATTGATCACCAATAAATCATTAATTTAATTAAGATTAACAGCAGAATATTTTCCAGGTTCATGAGGGTTGGTTCTCTCTGTCTGTGTGTGAAAAGGGAGCAGGTGAAGGAGTAAAGAGGGAGGAGGTGAAGGGGAGTAAAGAGGGGAGTAAGAGGAGGAGGTGGAATGAGTAAAGAGGGAGAGGTAAGGAGTAAAGAGGGAGGAGGAGGTGAAGGAGTAGAGGGAGCAGGTGAAGGAGTAAAAGAGGGAGTAAGAGGAGAGGTAAGGAGTAAAGAGGGAGGAGGTGAATGAGTAAAGAGGGAGTAAAGAGGGAGGAGGTGAAGGAGTAAAGAGGGAGAAAGAGGGAGTAAAGAGGGAGGAGGTGAAGGAGTAAAGAGGGAGTAAAGAGGAGGAGATGAAGGAGTAAAGAGGGAGGAAGAGGGAGGAGGTGAAGGAGTAAAGAGGGAGGAGGTGAAGGAGTAAAGAGGGAGTAAAGAGGGAGGAGGTGAAGGAGAAAGAGGAGAGAAGAACAGGAGGATATGTAGGAGAAGAAGGTCAGATGGAGAAGAAGAGGAGAAGGTGAAGGAGAAAGAGGAGGAGGTGAAGAGCAAAGAGGGGAGTAAGAGGAGGAGGTGAAGGAGCAAAGAGGGAGTAAAGGAGTAAAGAGGGAGTAAAGAGGGAGGAAGTGAAGGAGTAAAGAGGGAGGAGGTGAAGGAGTAAAGAGGGAGTAAGAGGGAGGAGGTGAAGGAGTAAAGAGGGAAGAGGAGGAGGAGAGTAAAGAGGAGGAGGTGAAGGAGCAAAGAGGAGGAAGAGGGAGGCAGGAAGGAGCAAAGAGAGGAGGAAGGGAGTAAAGAGGAGGAGGTATGAGAAAGAGGGGAGCAGAGGGAGAAAGAGGGGAGGAGGTGAAGGAGCAGAGGGAGTAAAGAGGAGGAGGTGAAGGAGCAAAGAGGAGGAGGAAGGAGTAAAGAGGAGTAAGAGGAGGAGGAAGGAGTAAAGAGGAGTAAAGGAGAAGAGGGGAAGAACACAGTCCGCTGAAAGTCACTGTCTGCAGCTCTCTCTTAAAGAGCCCGTGCCCAGGTTTCTCGGGTGGGTTGGACTTCCTGAGTCCGTTCATGATGTTTGTGGTCTTCATTGTAGCTCAGTTGTAGCTCGTTAAGCGTTTGTGTAATTGAGTGCTCTGTTCTGATTGGCTGTCTTGCATTGCCATTCAAAAAGCACCCCATACCAAAATTCTCGTAACGTCACACTGAGTGGGCGTGGAGCAGCTGCAGGTGGGAGTAGGTCACATGGGCCTGGTTTTTTGTAACATCAGAACGAAGAGTCCACTAAAAGCTTCTGTTCCATCTGTATGTCCATATATGGAGTGTTGCAGTGTTTAGGTACCACATCGAGCCCTTAATCAAGAACAATAATAAAAAACTGAATAACTGAACGGATGGAAGCACTTCCTCCTCCCAACTTTGTGACATCACTAAACTGAAAGCTGCTCCAAACAAATGCAGAGATCCATCAGACCGAGACAGCCCTCCGTCTGCACCGGAGCGGCCGTCCCGGCAGAAGAAGGAGGACCCGCGCCCACTGAACTACACTCATCTGAGTGGATTTTCTAGAAGAACTGGCAACCCGTGATTCAAACCAGTGGTCAGACCGCTTTTTGTTGATCAGGTTTCGATTCTGCTCTGGCGTGGCTCGGCCTTAGAGAGCAAGAGCTGGAGTGTTCCCTCGCGCCCGGACGCGTCAGAAGGTGATGGAGAGAGACTCCTTTGAGTCAGAGCTGCTGGAATGAGTCACTGCAGCGACGGGATCGTCTGAGGGTGAACGCCGAGGTCGGGCGGGTCAGACTGTGCAATCATCACGCTGTTAGTGATCTGGAGAAAGTACCGCCAAGCGATCACGCCAATCACCCGTCTGTTGACTGGGGTTTCGTTTCCTGTTGCTATGACAATTTCTCTATTTTGCTCGCCCTCCCAAACACAGCGGAGGCCTCGGAGAACCGACGTGTGGTTTTAAATGTTATTATTAGTTACTGTTATTATGACCTTTTATTAGTTACTGTCTCTTTTAATTAAGTATACCGACATTTATCTGCTTTACAAATACGAAAGAACGGGCCCAGAACGTCTGTTTCTGAAGGTTCTGAGTGCTCAAGGCCTGGAGCCCCCTTCAATCTGAGTGTCCTCCAGTTTTGAGAGACACACACACACAATCCTAGGGTCTCTATGTTACTCTGCAGTTTGTGTGTGTGTGTGTGTGTGTGTGTGTGTGTCCAAACTTGCACTGTTCTTTGTTGTTCTTACACTTTTCAAAGACAACACGCTCACACACACCCAGGACGAGAGAGAATGTTTGTGTGTGAGAGAGAAACAGTGTGTGTGTGCGAGAACAAGAAAAAGAGCATGTGTGTGAGATGAGCAGTGGTCACAAGAGACAGGAAACCCAGCGCTGCCTTAGCAACACACACACACACACACACCACCTGCATATCAGCTTTAGAGAGAGAACTTTGATGTCATGCCCCTTTCTGACGGATGGAGGGATGAATGGAACTAATAAAAGCAGTGAGGGCTGTTTGGTACAGTCTGATCTAAGCCTGGTCCATGAACAGTGGAAGGATGTTTCTCCTGAAGGGACTGATGTCCACTGCCCAGAGAAATGTCCTGTAGAAGACGGCGCCCTCACAGACGCCACTGCTAGTTCTAGTGTTAATTGTCTGGAGGAGGCAGTGTGACTTTGATTTCCCCTGACTGTTCCTCTAATAACACACACACACACACACACACACACACACACACACACACACACACACAGCTAGGGTGAAACAGCAGAATAAGCCCAAGACCAGCACTAACAATGTTAAACCGGTTTAAACCAGCACCAGGCAAACACTCAACCAAATAAAAACCAGCTTAGACTCAGAACAGAGATCAGCATTTACCATCTTAACCTCTGTTTAATCAGGCTGCAGCAGACCATCGCCAACTAGTTTGGACCAGTTTAAAACTGTTTCAGATCACTATTATGAACCAGCACAAACCAGTTTAAGCCAGCAATAGAATATCATTAACCAGCTTTAACCAGTTTATTGTGTGTACACTAGGGTTAGTTAGCACTATCCAGTTTAAATCCATTTTAACAAGCCCATTATGGTTAAACCAGTCAAACAGCAGCAGACCAGTACTAACTAGATAAATCCGCTTAAACTAGTGCTGACCGTCTCAGTTTAATCCAGCTAAAACCAAAGAAACGTCAAACATAAGTTTAGACGATATGATTCAAACTGGCTGTATCCGGACTTTACAGCCCTCTGAAGACGGATAATCCATTGTGAGTGTGTGCGTGATGTAAAGGCAGCAGTGTAAAGCCAGTGGTTTTGTGTCGATTTGATTTTAGCTGAGAACTTTCAGATTTTATCACCGCTGTACACGCACGCACACACACGCACGCACACACACACACGCACACACACAATACACACACACACACACACACACAAGACAAGAGACACACACACACAGACAAGCACACACACACAGAAACAGAGCTGTGGGATTTTTCCTCCTAGTCTTTTTGTGTGTGTGTGTGTGTGTGCAAACGTCATACTGGAGGCCGGGCCTTACTGTTCATTGTTTGAGACCACTATTTTCCTGTAGCCTTCTCTGTCTCTGTCTCTGTCTCTCTGTCTCTCTCTCTCTCTCTCTCTCTCTCTCTCTCTTTCTTGCTCTGTCTCTCTCTCTCTGTATCTCTTTCTGTCTCTCTGTCTCTCGCTCTCCTCCTCTCTCTGTATCTCTCTCTCTCTCTCTCTCTTTCTTTGGTCATCCTCTCTGTCCTCTCTGTCTCTGTTCTCTGCCCTCTCTCTCTTTCTGCTCTAGTCTCTCTGTCCCTCTCTGCCCTTCTCTCTCTTCTGTTTCTGTTCTCTACCATTCACTGTCTCCTTTCCTGTCTCTCTCTCTCCACCATATATAGCAGCCTAGCCACACTAAACACACTTTGAGAGCAAGATAGAAAGTGTGTGTGTGTGTGTGTGTGTGAACCCTACTGGTGAAATATTGAGTGTGTGAGACTGAAAGGCCATTGTGGAAAGAGATCGTCATAAACGAGGTGTGTGTGTGTGTTTTGTTAATTGTTTGTCTGCACTGCTGGAACTATCTTTCACACACTCACCACACACACACACACACACACACACACACACACAGTACTGGCGGTTCTGTCTGCTACGTCCACTTCCTGTGTCTGCAACTGGTCTGCACACACCCACCCACCCCACACACACTTCTCATTAATGTCTTATTTTTATGAGTGTGCAAGGCCCATGTGTAAGGAATGTAGACTTCAGCTTCAGCTTTACAGTCCGCTTGTCGAACAGGCTCTGAAACCTGTCCAGACACGGGGGGACAGCGGACGACGGTGCGCCCAGAACGGGACAGCGGGACTATTCAGGGTCCAAAATGCTGCACGCTCCAAAAAATATGCTACTTGCACAAGATTCAAAGTGTCTGGAAGTGTAGAGTGTAAATAATGATCCACTTGTGCATTCATGTCCCCTCGACCCGCTGAGGTCCACCGTCCCTCCGAAGGTGAGCCGGGGTTCCTTTAAGTCCTCTGAGTTGGTACATGAGTCCAAGGATGGGACTAGTTTGTCCCACAGATGTTGGGGAAGGATCATGTGATTCTGGAGGAACTTCAAAGTGTTCCTGTTTCAGAGTGAGGGAGTGTTGTCCGCTGAGAGACTGCTATTTAGAGGACTCATCCATGAAGGGGAAACTGGTCTCATGTTTAGGGTGTCAGCAACGTCCACATGAATGGTGACAGAAGGTTTCCTAACAGATCATTGTCCAGATCCGTCCACGTGATGGAAAAGAGAATGTGATCCATCAGAAGCAGCCCACCTTCTTCCATCCCTCCATAGTCCAGTTCTGATAGCCATTGTAGGATCACTGGGTGGTGGACAGCAGGGACACTTTGACTGGTCTGCAGCCCACGCACAGCTTATCAGAACCAGAACTTTTCTGTTTGTGCCTGGCAGGTTGAGAAGATCAGAGTGTGTAGATATTCAGCTCCATCGTCCACCTGCTACACTGGAGCTGATGTTCTACCAACCAACCTGCAGGGAAGGTGTGAGAGACTCCACGAGCACAGCACGTCTCCACCACAACAAAGTGCTCAAGACTGCTCTCCATACTGCGCACACACTCACACACACCAACCTCACACTCTACACACTCTTCTCAATCCTGGGGTCATTTTCACCAGTTTATACTTAACAACCAATGTTCCTCACCAAACTCACTACCAGCACACACTCGCTGGCTGCCACACACACACACACACACACACACACACAGCCCGTCTGAAGGACCCACTCACTCACTCACTCACTCACACACACACACACACACAGCCCGTCTAAAGGACCCACTCACTCACTCACTCACACACTCACATACACACACAGCCCATCTGAAAGGTCCTACACTCACACACACACACTCTCACACACAGCCCATCTGAAGGATCCCACCACACACACACACACACACACACACACAGGACAAAGTGCTCGAACAGCAGGTCAAAAAGATGAGTAGATGTGTTTTTTTGTGATGTCACAAAAACAAAGAGTTCAAAACAACTGTTGTTTGCATTTATGAGCCAAAAAGGAGCGCAGAACAAATACACTAACATCCATTATAATACAATAACACTGAATAATAAACAACTCACTACTAACTCTATAATAAGGAGCCCTTAACTCACTCTCTGTTCTCAATCTCACTCTCTCGAGCCCTTTAATCTCACTCTCTCGAGCCCCCTCAGTTGCATCATTTCACAGCAGCTCAAAGCAGGAACTCATTGACAACATGAACACTAACACTATCATTAACACTATCATGAACACTAACACTACCATGAACACTAACAGATCATTAACACTAACACTGTCATGAACACTATCATTAACACTATGATTAAGACTTCAATGTACTATCATTGTACACGAGTAATTAACCCACAGTATCATTAACACTAACACTATCATGAACACTATTATGAACACTTACACTATCATTAACACTAACACTGTCATGAACACTATCATTAACACTATGATTAAGACTAACACTATCATTAACACTATAATTAACCCTAACAGTATCATTAACACTAACACTATCATGAACACTGATTAACATTAGCAGTATCATTAACACTTACAGTATCATGAACACTATCATTAACACTAACACTATCGAACACTAACAGCATCATTAACACTAACACTATCGTGAACTGTATCATTAACACTAACAGCATCATTAACACTTACACGATTGAACACTAACAGCATCATTAACACTAACACTATCGTGAACTGTATCATTAACACTAGCAGTATCATTAACACTAACACTATCGAACACTAACAAAGATTATTAATACTAACACTATCGTGAACTGTATCATTAACACTAGCAGTATCATTAACACTAACACTATCGAACACTAACAGCATCATTAACACTAACACTATCGTGAACTGTATCATTAACACTAACAGTATTATTAACACTTACACTATCATGAACACTTACACTATCATGAACATTAACATTTACAGTACTATTAACACTAACAGTATCATGAACACTAACGCGATGATACTGTTAGTGTTCATAATAGTGTAAGTGTTAATGATAGTGTAACTGTTCATGATAGTGTAAGTGATCATGATAGTGTGGTGTTTGATACTCAGTTCATGATAATAGCAGCTAATGATAGTGTTATTAATAATTAGCGTATCATTAACACTAACACTATCATTAACACTATCATGAACACTAACACTATCATTAACAGTATCATGAACACTAACAGTATCATGAACAGTACTCATGAACACTAACAGTATCGTTAACACTAACAGTATCGTTAACACTAACAGTATCATGAACACTAACAGTATCATGAACACTAACACTATCATGAACACTAAGGTCGTTAACACTAACAGCATCATGAACACTAACACTATCATGAACACTAACACTATCACTAACACTAAGTGCCGTTAACACCACACGAACACTAACGTATTATTAACACTTACACCATCATGAACACTAACAGTATCATTAACACTAACAGCATCATTAACACTATGCTCAATACCATCATGAACACTAACAGCATCATGAACACTAACACTATCAATGAACACCACCATCAGCGGAACACTACCGCATCATTAACACTAACAGTATCATGAACACTGTCAGCAACATCATGAACACCAACAGCATCATGGAACACTAAACACTATCACTAACACCAACACTATCATGAACACTAACAGTATCATTAACACTAACAGTATCATTAACACTAACAGTATCGTTAACACTAACAGCATCATGAATACCAACAGTATCGCACTCAACAGTATCGTTAACACGAACAGTATCATGAACACCAACAGTATCATGAACACTAACAGTCGCTAACATCACTGGCATCATGAACACTAACAGCATCGCTAACACTAACAGCATCGCAACACCAACAGTATCATGAACACCGGCAGTATCATGAACACCAACACCATCAACACTAACACCATCATCAACACTAACAGCAATAATCATCAACACCATCATCAACACTAACACCATCATCAACACTAACACCATCATTAACACTAAGTGCCGCTAATCATCATGAACACTAACAGTATTATTAACACTTACACTATCATGAACACTAACAGTATCATTAACACTAACAGTATCATTAACACTAAGTGTCGTTAACACTATCATGAACACTAACAGCATCATGAACACTAACACTATCACGAACACTAACACTATCATGAACACTAACAGTATCATTAACACTAACAGTATCATGAACACTAAGTGTCGTTAACAGTATCATGAACACTAACAGCATCATGAACACTAACACTATCACTAACACTAACACTATCATGAACACTAACAGTATCATTAACACTAACAGTATCATTAACACCAAGTGTCGTTAACACTACCATGAACACTAACAGTATCATGAACACTAACACTATCATGAACACTAACACCATCATGAACACTAACACTGTCATTAACACTAACACTGTCATTAACACTAACACTGTCATTAACACTAACACTATCATGAACACTATCATGAACACTAACAGTATCGTTAACACTAACACTATCATGAACACTCACCACTCATCATGAACACTAACAGTATCGCACACTAACACTATCATGAACACTAACACTATCATGAACACTAACACTATCATGAACACTAACAGTATCGTTAACACTATCATGAACACTAACAGTATCGTTAACACTAACACTATCATGAACACTTACACTATCATGAACACTAACACTATCATGAACACTTACACTATCATGAACACTAACACTATCATGAACACTAACAGGATTGTTAACACTATCATGAACACTAACAGTATCGTTAACACTAACACTATCATGAACACTTACACTATCATGAACACTTACACTATCATGAACACTTCTAATTATCATGAACACCTAACACTATCATGAACACTCAACAGCATCAAGCACTGGTCATGAACACTAACAGTATCTAACACTACACTATCATGAACATCAACACTATCATGAACACTTACACTCATCATGAAACACTAACACTATCATGAACACTACCAGTATCGCGTAATACCACACTATCAAGGAACACTAACACTATCATGAACACTTACACTATCATGAACACTTACACTATCATGAACACTAACACTATCATGAACACTAACAGTATCGTTAACACTTACACTATCATGAACACTTACACTATCATGAACACTTACACTATCATGAACACTAACACTATCATGAACACTAACAGTATCGTTAACACTATCATGAACACTAACAGTCATTAACACTAACAGTATCATGAACACTAACACTATCATGAACACTAACACTATCATGAACACTAAGTGTCGTTAACACTATCATGAACACTAACACTATCATGAACACTAAGTGTCGTTAACACTATCATGAACACTAACACCATCATGAATTAATTAACACCATCATGAACACCAAGTGTCGCAATACCACGCGAACACTCAACACCATCATGAACACTAAGTGTCGCACTATCATGAACACTAACAGCATCAGCGAACACTAACACTATCACGAACACTAACACTATCATGAACACTAAGTGTCGCTAACACTATCATGAACACTAACACTATCATGAACACTAAGTGTCGCTAACACTATCATGAACACTAACACTATCATGAACACTAACACTATCATGAACACTATCATGAACACTAACACTGTCATGAACACTAACACTGTCATGAACACTAACACTATCATTAACACTAACACTGTCATTAACACTAACACTGTCATTAACACTAACACTATCATGAACACTAACACTATCATGAACACTAACAGTATCATGAACACTAACACTGTCATGAACACTAACACTATCATGAACACTAACACTATCATGAACACTAACAGTATCATGAACACTAACACTATCATGAACACTAACAGTATCGTTGTTGTTGTTATAGAATTATAATAAAGATCTTTACAGGACTAAGTTTCTTCCTTTTGTAAAGTTTAAATAAAGCTCACTTGTTGCTGGAGAACTTTATTCGCCTTTTCTTCAACATATAAAATAAAAGTTCTGTCTGAGTGTAAAAAGTAAACACGGCTGTTTTAAAGCCGCCTGGGGGCTCGAGCCGTGCAGCTGGGGCACGTGCGGGGCAGGGGGGGGCAAAAAAGAAGAAACCGACCAGCTGCATCTGCACGCGCACTTTTCTCTGAATTAATGAATTATTGCGCACTTTTTTTATATTAAACACCCCCCGCGCACGCGCCCTGACCCCCCGGGGGAGGGGGGGGGGGGACTGGACACAACTTTACCCCCTCCAGAAATATACAAACACATGCGTCTAAAAGCACTCATCTACCCCAAATGTATTTGCATACAAAATAAAAGTCTCTCCTCAAACAAAACCAAACAAACTAACTAACTAACAAACAAACAAAAAACTAACAGCCCTGCCTCGAGAAAAGAGGTATAAAAAAGTGAGGCCAGGGAGGAAAAACATTCCTCCTCCAGACCCAGAAATAAACAAACACCCTGTAAAAGGCTCGCAATAACAAATAACCAAACAGCGGAGTAAACAAATAAATATAAACAAAAACAGCAGCAGCGCAGTACCTGCAGCCCTCGAGCCCGCGGCGCTCATGCTGAATGAAAGTGAGAGAGAGAGAGAGAGAGAGAGAGAGAGAGAGAGAGAGAGAGAGAGAGAGAGAGAGACACACGGAGAGAGAGACACGAGCCGTCCTACAAATTAAAAGTCACCTCATTAATATGCGCAATCGTGTGAAACTTGTTCGCTGAAGTGTGCAGCTCTCGACTAGAGCCGGCCTGCTGTAGAATTACACTTTAACTCACGCACTTCTTCAGCGAGGGGCTTCCAGCACGGCCTTCTTATTTCATGCCTTCATTCCCGTCTGTTATTTAGAATGTGTGCGCTTTATGTAATTAAAAATACATTTTCCAGTTTAATTTACACCGCGATTCAAACGCGTCCTGACTCTGCATTGATTGAAACGATTTTACACGCATTTTATGCCATTTTAAGTTAATTAAAGTATACATTCTAAACGCTATGAACTAGACGATAATCAGAAACCAAAGGAGGCTCGTATGCAGGTGCAGATGTAGTGTTGAGGCGTGATTTACCATGGATTCACTCTTTACTTCATGGCTTTGTTTACTCGAGCTTTTGACAGAACGCAAGACTTTTATTTTGTAAAATTTGCTCCGGAGCTCTTGATTAATGCGATTTCGCGCGGCTCAGTCCGGAGTGTATTAAAACCGGTTTTTACGTCCAAAAGGGTTTGTTGCGTGTATTCTGTATTTGATCGTTTTAATAAATGAGATCTGAATAAATGTAAAAGCGCGCAGACTGTGTGTTTCTGCCAGTTTTTATATAAACCTTGAAGAAGCGGCTTCACACGGTGCGGCGTTGCCACCTGGCGGCGAGCGGGGGAACTGCAGCGCGCCTGCTATAAAGGGACCACATCACTTACACTTCCAGCATTTATCAGACGCTCTTATCCAGAGCGATGTTCAGCTCCTGATTACAGGGACAGTGTCCCCCTGGAGACACTTGGGGTTCAGGGTTTTGCTCAGGAACCCAACGGTGGTAGTGCTGGAGGTGGGATTCAAACTTGAGACTGTAAGTCTGTAGGCGTGTGTCCTACCACTAGAGCACTTTTTGGTCTTCTTCTGCTTCTTTCTGCTGCCGTCTCCATTTCTTCCTGTCCTCTGCATCTTCTCTATTCAAACTGTCCCCTGCATGTCCTCTCTCACCACGTCCATAAACCTCCTCTTTGGTCTTCCTCTTCTCCTCTTTCCTGGCAGCTCCATCTTCAACATCCTCCTCCCGATGTTAACCTCGTCTCTCCTCTGGACATGTCCAAACCAACGCAACCTTGCTTCTCTAACTAGAGCACCTGTTGGTAATGGAATTTTTTTCGGAACGACCCTCCAAAAGTATTTGAACATCTAGATAAACACATTTGCTATGCACTCAAAAGATCAAAAATCAGAAATTCAGTTTTTCTTTCTGAAATTTACATCAGAATATATAAAATGACATTTTTGTATGTCCAGCTATGGGTTGTGGCGAGAGGGAACTGGAGACCAATGGGGAGCAAATTAATTTATAATATTGTAATAAACATTCATATTTATAACAAAAGCATGAATGTAGAAGTTAAAAACGATAAAAATACAGTGTGGAGATAGACCGTCCCACAGAAACCTTCTCAAACGTCCCCTGAAGTGAAACAACAGGACACAGCAGCTCTTGAACAGTCAGTGTTTATTTGATTGTTGAAGTAATTGTTTTAGATTGCATTGTCAGAAAGAGAAACAGACCACCAACATGTCGGGTGTGGTTTCTTTCTAGTGTTCAGTAACGATGTTCATCAGTAACTCAGTGTGCTTGGTTACAGAGTTCAGCTCAGCGCTGAGACGAAGCTTTAGTCGGTGCGAACTTGCCTCTGTACTGATTCTGTGCTGTTTCACTGTTAAAGTGCTACTGTGGTTCCTTTTAAGACTGATGTAAACACGCTTGGTTTGGCTCCTCCTTCTGACAGCAGGACTAAAATGAACAAGCAAACTACCGGGAGTGAAATCCTGAAAGCTGAACCTCAGTCACTCCGATCTGCAGCGATTCGTCCTTTAAATGTTTTCCCACATCTTCTACTGCAGACTGTCCGCAGTAACAACACTCCATATCGCTTGAACAGGGGTGGGTGGAGCTAAACTGATGTAGGGGGGAATGGGTGGGGCTAAACCATCCGCAGGAAAAACCCTCCTTGTCTTTTAAAGCTGGGTGAAAGGGGGGTAACCTGATGTAGGGTGAATGTGTGGGGCTTAACTGTCCGCAGGAACAACACCTCGCATAAACGGGTGGGCGGAGCTGATCTGCTGCTGCAAACAGGGTAAACTGGACTCCTCAGCTCACTACCGCTTTAACGGACCTCTCATGATCACACGGCAGTAAAATGTAAACGCAGATTAAATGAACGAGAAGAGACCACATTACAGTGACCGGAAGCTACACAGAGACACGGTCCGCTTTACTCGGGCTACAAACGATTTTGGCAGTTTATGAAGTGCAGGGTTATAAAGTGTAAAGTGGGTTTTTTGTCACACAGTGGACGAAGGTCTGTTACTGTCCCGTCACCTTAAACCTCAGACTTCCTTCTGATGGAAGAATAAAGCCTGGAACTCGCCGACGAGCGCCTGCACCCGACGGCCATCCCGACCCGGTTCATAAACGGCTTACGGGCGTAAGTCCAGCTCTGGCAGTGGAATATCAGGACCAGGTTTTACCTGATTAAGACTGGCTAACGAGGAAAATCTTTCACAAAATGAAAGGCACTAAATAAAAAGAGTAGAAAACGCTCCAAAAAAGGGACGCGCGAAACGACCTTCAGACAAAACGCTTGGGTCTCGCATATTAAGGCGCGGAGAAATGTTATCCGAACATGTTAGTACTACGATGGTTTTGATTAAAACCGATCACCCGTGATCAATAATCTAAAAAATGGTCGTCACGTCGAGATGGGATTCAGAGCAGGCTTTCTTCTGTCTTTCAAGACCTTGCAGGGTCGCCACACGGGGACGACATCGGCGCAAGTGTGGGCGTCACTGAAAGGGAGGAAACCCACATCTGAATGTAGGGCTGGGCGGTACGACGTCGTTTATGATTATCGTCATGAACCGCAACGACAACATTTAAACATTTAACTTTAAATTTTTAAATCTTTAAATGTTTAAATTTAAATGTTTCTTTAAAGAGAGCAGAACTGGTCCAGCTGAACTGGAACTCGTGCGGCGCTGTGATTAAAACACTGTTTCTGTGCTGCTACTGATTCGCTCTTTCCTAGTCTAACCTTTTGGAATATTCAAATATCGGCATGAATCAGACACATCAGGTTCGCGAAATCTTCGAAGATTAGGTTGTGGCACATGGCCCGGCTCTACAGCAGGGTCTCGTGACTGTGCGTGTTCTTAGTACAGCTTTCATGTGGACAAATCAAAACGAAGAGTGTGACCAGTCCCACAAAAGCTTAATTAATTACTCGATTGCTGACATAATTAATAGCCTTTAAATGTCCAAAAGTCTGTAGACACCTGCCCCTGGGAAGCCACCTCGTCTACACTTCTAGGAGCACCAACAGTTGTGAGGATTTGATTGCGCTCGCCCATGAGGGCCATCAGTGAGGTCAGGTATCGCTGCTGGATTGGTTCTAGATCAGCTCCAGCTCGAACCAAATGAACTCCATCACTAGAGCCCAACTCCTGCGGGATTGTTGACCCATGGCCCCCGTTGGGTTGGGTCAGTCTGTCTGCATGGAAATTCAAGTTGTGTGCATCACCTTAAAGCTGAAGTCACTAAGCAGAGAAGAGGTGTCTAGATACTTTTGGACATGTTTGTGTGTAAAAAGCAGAAAAGGTTAAAATTTCAGTCTTTTGGATAAAAAAACAACAACAAAAAAACTAAGCTCTTTTCCTCTGAGAAAGATCGTCCTGTCGTACCAAAGGACAATATTTAAAAAATAAAAGGCAAGTAGGTGGAGCACCTATGTGTGGAGCAGTGGGAGGGGACTAACGAGACGTCCCTCGTTAATGTCCCTAGGCAGTCTGTCTCACTGGCTCTGCAGCCACTCCAGTCTGAGCTCGGCCACTTCTTTGCCGTACCAGTCGTGCAGTTTGGAGAAGCAGCCCGTCCCCGGGGAGACGGGGCTCTCCAGAGAGCCCCCAGGAGTCTTCGCGCGAGGGGGGACAGGTGGGGGTCTGGCTGCATCCCCTCGGCCTTCCGCCTCCCACACCACTCCGGACACACCCGCGTCCCCGTTGGACAGGCTGGCAGGTTTGTTCCAGGACACTCCGTTCTCCTTCCCAGGAAGGAGAGACAAGCAGCCCTCTTCAGAAGACCCTCCGGGCTGCGTCTGGGGTCCCTGTAGGACAGGGGGTCCAGAAACAGAGGGTTTAGGACATCCAGCACCTCCTGCCCACACCTGTGACGGGGACGGGCGTGATCGCTGAAAGCGTTGTTCAAATATCCCCGTTTTTCTAAACTATTCATAAACTATTTATATTCCCCTGCCAAACACAAGACCAACCATCTTTGAACATCTTCTGCTCAAAATATCTGGAGATACAAGTTTTCATTACTGTCAGAGATTCCGTTCAAACAGAAAACAACCAGCGTTTAGAAAATCGACACAAACTGCAAGCTGAGCTGCAAAGAAACTTCAGAACTAGAGCAGCAACTCGAACATCTCGTTTTAAAGTTTAATGCCTGCGTTAAAAACATGTATTTGTATTATATAACACACGTTATTAATTCTTGTTTTATTAAAAAAAGACTCTTTAAAAAAAAGACATTTAACCAGCTCGTCTGGCTCACCCCAAAAACTGAGCTTGCACCCTTTCAGCGACTAGTCCTCACCCCCTCGGTGGTGTTTCCATAGAAACAAGAGACTCTTCTTTCTGCACATCATTCTGGCGGATTTCATCATTTTGTTTCGTCTTTTCGTTTAAAAGGCGAGGACACGGTAACACGCACTGACCTGCGGGGCTTGTTTTTTGGGTTTGCCCTTGAGCGCCCCCTGCTGGGCCTCCTCCAGTTGCCTCTCCAGCTCGCGCACCAGCAGCCTCATGTAGTCGAAGGTGGCGCGGGACAGCGCCTTCACCCACGACTCCATGGCAGCCTGGCTGTCGGCTGCCATCTTGTAGATGCGGGCGCGGGCACACTCGAAGCGGACGGCGAAGGCGAACTCCTCGGACTCGGAGTCGCAGAGCTCCACGGTGCAGCCCTCCAGGACGATGACGCCCACCGGCTCGCGGCTCTCGCGCTCCTCGAAGTAGAACAGCATGTTGCCCTTCAGGACGCACCAGCGGCGGTGGTAGGCCGGGTTGCGCTCGCCCTTCTTCCACAGGAAGCCCGTCTTATCCGGGGGGGAATTACACGTGGCGTAGTGCGCCACACTCCGCTCGTTCAGCTTCATGACTCACGGCGGAGACAGGGACGGACGAGGGGCTGTCGAGGACAGAATTACTGTTTACGCAACAAAGAGACGGGGACAAACTGAATTTACAGTCTCCTCCGGCCGCTGACCAGCGGCGCCATTTAACGCCGAGGACACAAATACGGCGGGCGGGGACAGTTCAGACGGACACCTGCATCCCTCGTCTTACCCTCTGATCTAGAACCCGAACGTCTTCGGTGCAAAAACAAGGGATTTTCAAGACTGGAGCAGTTTTTTGGTCACACAGACAGAAAGGTGGAAGAGCAGTGAGCAGTGTCCCTGAATCGCTCCTGGACTGGCCTGAAATAAAGAATCGCTCTAGACAGCAGAACAGAGTGAGGAAGGTAATCCGAATAAAATACAAGACCTGTTAAATCTGTGTACACTGGACCTGTTTCAAATAAAGGAGGAAAATAATCTGAAGGTACCAACAGATCATCTAGAACCGCTTTACTGTGTGGTGAAATGCATTTACGTTCCAGATCTCAATGCTGACGTTACTGACAATCAGTTCAACCCTCACTGGCTGATCCTCACAGCTCATTACCATAAAGCTGTCCACAGGGAGACTGACTCACGGAAAATGAAGGACAATCACTCTGGCGTCTCTTACTTCCATCAAGAGAACACTGGGTGAGACACCATTTAAAGTGAAATCTACAGCAAAGGGAAGCTTTACAGGATGGTAGTGAGACCAGCTATGTTATGCAGGTTCGAAACAGTAGTGAGACCAGCTTTGTTATGCAGGTTCAAGACAGTAGTGAGACCAGCTATGTTATATGGGTTGGAAACAGTAGTGAGACCAGCTATGTTATATGGGTTGGAGGCAGTAGTGAGACCAGCTAGGTTATGCAGGTTCGAGGCAGTAGTGAGAGGAAGAATAAGTGAAGAAAGCTCGGGGTTTGTTGTCCTCTGTGTGCACTGTGGGACGTTTCTTACGATTCGGTGGCGGATCTCCGTCTTTACATCATCCCTGTTCACCTGTCCTCACATCACACACCTCTCTGAGGATCCCTGAAAAACACACACACACACACACGTGCGTTTTCAAAAGCAGCGAGGATGGAAACACTCCTTATAACCTCAGTGGGAGTGGGCGGGGCTAAACTGCCGCAGACTGTATGTAAACACAAACACGAGATGGGCTGATTTTACGTCCACTTTAAATGATCAGAGACACGTCATGGTCGTGAGCTGGGGACAAATCAAGAAAAAAAGACACAACAATGTCCAAATAAATACATTTTGGATGGCGGCTCTGATCGGACGTCCCCGGGAGAGCTGCGGAAGGACTGATAATCTGTCCCAGAGGGGTTTTCTGAACAACCGCCAGCCTTTTACTCAGATTTCTAAGCACAGTCTTCACGTGGGGCTTCTGGAAACCATGTCCATGTCCAGTTCACGTGTGTCCACTCTGCAGCTTCCTCCTTCTCTGAGCCTATGAGTAAAAACCACAACGGGCTTCAAAACGGGTAGGACACCAATCTTTTCCAGACGGCCTGCAGGGACAGTTTATCACCCTTTAATAAGTTCATCAGCCTTCCGAGGAGGTTTATTCAACCTTTAATGCTGTTCATCACAGTTTTAATGCAGTTCATCACCTTCTAATGCTGTTCATCACAGTTTTAATGCACTTTATCAGTTTTAATGCTGTTCATCAGTTTTAATGCTGTTCATCAGTTTTAATGCTGTTCATCACAGTTTAAATGCACTTTATCAGTTTTAATGATTTTTATCCCCTCTATCTGAGATTTAGTTCCCTCATGATGAACCCTCAGCTGACTGACCGCTCCAGCCTGCATTAAAGCGGCACAAAACGCCGGGCTTAAGGTGGACCGGGCTTAAGGTGGACCGGGGGGCCGTGTTTCTGGAGCTGCGAGCTTTAATGCTGAGCTCGGTTTAGTGAGGAGCAGGTTAACCTACAGCAGCACATCAGCTCTCCCAGCTCAGCCCTTCCCCTGGGGATCGGGGTCTGAGTGTACACTGAACCTCGGAACGATCAACAGCGATCAGAAGCGATGGTAAACGATGTTAAGCGATGGTAAATGCTGGTAAATTGTTTATCTTTTTGTTCTTACCGTCCGTAAACACGAACCCGCAGCTCCTCCTCCCGAACTCCACTTCGTTTCCGCTCGGCTCGTCACGTGACTCCCACGTCATCTTCGGCCTTTGACTCGACTGATTCATTTGCCAGCGATTCGGTAAAAAAAGTGTAAACTAACGGATAAGCGCGTTAAATCTGATCTTCCTTCCCGCGCACACATCTGGATTTAATGCCCCTGAAGTTTACAACCACCCCCTCATTTAGTAAAGCTCTTGCTTTTATGCTTTCACGTTAATCGTTTGGATTATCGGTTCTGAGGTAACTGATTCGATTCGGCCAGACGTGAGTGATTCATCTGATATATTTTACACGATGGAATTGATTACAGAAGTTATTTATCAAGGGATGTTGTTTTAATAAAATCGATCTGATGCGACCTGGTCGGCTCTGAGTTCATTAAACAATGTAACGGATGTGATCGGATGTTACTGATTCAACCAAATTGATTCAATTGTTACATGATGGAATCAATGATTCAGAATACTTGATTCATTTATGTCAAAATAACAGAATCAATTTGATGGAACTGATTCAACTTAGTTTCATCACATCAACCGGATCATTTTAACGGATTTGATTCCAATGAGTCACCATAAAGAATCGTTTTAATGCAGCTGATTTGATCCCTTTACTGTATTAATCAGACTCTTGGATGTCCTGATGACAGGGCGTCTCCCTGGCGATGCCGGAGGTTCAGGGTTTTGCTCAGGAACCCAGAGGTGGTGGTGCTGGAGGTGGGATTCGAACCCGTGACCTCTTGGGCCACAGGGCCGTAGACAGGTATCCCACCACCAGATCACCTCCACCCAGATCTGATCTGACTCCACAGAACTGACCATGGCAGCGTAACCAGTTTGATTCCTTCAGGTGCACGTCACCCTCAGATTGATGTGACTAAACCGACTGGTGTCACCTTAGAGTCGGTCCGATGGAGTTGACTCGACTGAACTGATTCCGTCAACTTTGCTCAGACATTTTGACAGACTGATTCGATTCCTTTTTGCCAACGAAGGAGAATCAACTTGATGTAATTGATTCTACTGAACTGAAGGCATTAAGTCAAAGTTCCCAGTTTGGTGTTCTTGACTCAATGTGACTCATACATGGGAATCAATTGAATCAATCCAGTTGAACAGGAAGGAAACGGTTTCGACCGTATGAAGTAACGGGTTTGACTGGAATCCGTGTGTAATTAGAGTATCAGTTTGATTTACACTCTCAGTTTAACTGGTCTCGAACGAATCATTCTGATTAGGAACCGCAAGAAAATCAGATCTCTTGCTAAACGTGGGACGTCCACAATGGCCTCCAGAGGTTTTTAAGAGGGTCTGCGAATGATCATGTTCAGGGGACACATCACCACACGGACAGGACAGTCGGGTCAAGTCTGGTATTTAATATGAGAAATAAGGAAGAAGAGGAAAAAGGAAAAGAGAGGATCGCTACGATGGAAGAAGTCCTCCAATATATTACACACATCTACTCTCTGTACAGGACAGGCCGGCACACACACATTTACACAGAGAGGGTACACATCCGGCCCGTCCCGTTAAAGTGAACCATGGGGTTTCATCCACACACACACACACGTGCACACACACGTCCTGTTCCCAAACCTTAGGCAACAATTCCATGGAAAGTTACATTTACAGTCCCCCCCTCCCCTGAACCCAAACACAGGCCAAAGAAGTGGAGAAGGGCCGCTGCTGCTATGCTTATATACTTGGTTCTAGATAAGTGTCGGAACCTCAAGTCTGCTAACCATCATTTTAAAGCTGTTAGCTACGTCTTTGAAGCTCCAGTGCTAAAAGTACACGTCACACACCGATCGAGGCTGATGGACAACATTTCCATTCTTTGTTAGAAAAAGTTGATTTATCTCATTTTTTTGAGAGAGACCATTTAAATGGCCCTTCCTGTCCAAACAGGGCACCGGTTCCATTTAGGATCCTTGGTGCGAACCAGGCCGCCGGTTTGGAGCCACTGTAATCAAGGACGTCACCAGCGGAGGTGGGGCTACATAACTGAATAAGTCGACACGCCCACTTATGTCATCATGGTTACGCTGGAAACCTCTTCAGGTTCCAAAGCAAGTGGTTGGTTAGGGTGTCTGAGGACGCAAACTGCAGGACACTGTCCCTCCAGGACTGGAGCTGTCCACCCCTCAGTAAGAGTGACTCGTACAGGGTCAGAAACCATAGAGGCGAGTTTGTAACCTCCGTCTTCAAACTCCTCAGTACTCGTTAATTAGCGTTCAAATACGCCACCAAAACGAGTCTCTACGGACTTTCGGACTTTTCACCGAATCGTCTTCTAGGACGGCCGAGCCGCGGAGGTGGGGGTTCCAGTCCCACCGCCCACAGGCAGCACATTCTAGTGGCAGTTGTGGCTTAGTGTTTTAGGACTAAGCCCATAATCGGAAGGTCATGGGTTCGAATCCCAAACGAGTGGGTTGCCCAAAGGTACCCTTGATCAAGGTACCACCCCATAACTGCTTCCTGTGTTCTGGATATGGGTGGACGGTAAGTGTGCCGTCACATCCCAATGGCAAATAATCACTTTCACTTTCAGTTATGAGACTAAATGTAAGCTATGGGCGCAAAGTGAGTCCAGGTCACGCAAGGGCCACAAATTAAAAATCTGAGAGGAACCGTCATGGACGATGCTAAAGTAGGAGAAGTAGGATGCAGAAGTAGGATGCAGAAATAGGGGCACACCTTCAGAAGGAGGGGCAGATCTCCAGAAGGAGGAGCAGACCTTCAGAAGGAGGGGCAGATCTCCAGAAGGAGGAGCAGACCTTCAGAAGGAGGGGCAGACCTTCAGAAGGAGGAGCAGACCTTCAGAAGGAGGGGCAGACCTTCAGAAGGAGGGTCAGGGGTCTCTGTTCTACCACATCCGTCCCAAGGGGCTTAAGGTTGCTACAGGGAACAGAAGGCCAAAATAAAACAAAGATGACAGATACAGTGCGTTCAGTCCATCAGTGGCTGTAAAGCTTCTCCTCTTCCTCTCACTCTCTCTCTCTCTCACTCTCTCTCTCTCTCACTCTCTCTTTGGGAAAAGTTCAACTCTCCTAAAAGGGATACTCCCATGTTTCTCAACCGAATGCACCACCGGCACATTATTCACTCAAAATACCCAGAAGCCACTGGGAGGCTGCTTCCTTGCATCATGGGAGTTTTCGGGAACCGTGTCCAGAGTGACGTCCCGTCGGAGTATCCCTTCAACTATGACAGTAGTTCTGCTTTTAGGCCAGACGGAGCACGACTCTCCATCCTGACCGCTTCCAAATGAACCTGTAGAACATTCATAGAACGACGACAAATAAACGACAAAAACAACACTTAAATCAAACTATCCACATTAAAGTGGGGATAATAAAGTCTCCAGTGTGGGGTGGGGAACAAGGAGCAACCACAACAAAAATAATAATATAATACAATAAAAATCACCAGGAAAACACAAGAGGTGGACAGTAGTGCGTAGAGATACGGGACCACAGGACTGAGAGGAGAAAACACTCCTCCAGTTGGTTCTGTAGAGTCTAGAGCATACAGTACGCTCCAGAGACAACAACAAAAACACCAAATGTGTAAAGCAAAAGATAAATAGGCTATTCCAAAAAGAGAGAAGAAAATGAAAAGGTCTAAAAAAGACAGACAGACATAACGTATCTCAAGTTTTTATGGATTGGAGCTCACTTAGAAGTCCCTGTAGACCAGCGGTTCCCTGTCACGGTACTGGAGAACGCTTCCACAGCGTTGGTCTTTAAGTGACAGTCCGGTGAAAAATCTAATGGACACGTAGCTGCTCGGCATCTCAATTTGCTTCTTTAGTTTGGACAGAAATCAGGCTTGTTTTTAGCGAAAGCTCTGGACTTTAGCCAACGGTTCTAGATAACCGTGACTTTCCAGCCTCTACGTTTGCGTTACCGTGCCTTTAAGGCTGATGCATGTAAATGACCTGTTCTGCAAGTGGGCGGGGCTAATCTATGGCAAACAGGTGAGTATAGAGTGTAATAGAGTCTAACCTGTTATCAATGTAAAGTGCCTTGGGGCAACTTTGTTGTAAAAGGCGCTATACAAGAATAAATTGAATTGAATTGAATTGAATTGAAAAGAGCATCACAAAAAATGCCCATCAAAAATGGGCTCCTTTACCAGCATGTTTAACAACCGTAGGACTTTTATTATGGAAAAATGTGTTTTTTATGGCCAACTTCAGACACGGAAGGCTCCGCTGAGCCCAACGCTTCCGGAGCGGAACTATGTCAACGAGATTTTCACCGAACATTTTGACACTAAACTGTGCAGGGCTCTCCTCGCACCGGAACTGAGAACGGCTCGTCTGGAGAGGAACGTCTGGTCCCTCTGTGCTGCGTCCTCTCCCCTGGGCGGGAAACGGGAGACGACCTCCAGGCTCGTCCTCCGAGCCGATTGGCTGGACCGGGCCGCATAGCGTGCGAGTCACGAGCGCTGGGCGTGAGGTCGCAGGGCCTGGTACAGGCTGCTGAAGGACGGCCGGTCTCTGATGTCACGACTCCAGCACCGCATCATCAGCTCAAACAGAGAGGGGGGACACAGCGGAGGAGGGGACAGAAAGATCTGAGGAAGAAAGTGAAAGTGACTGAGCGCAGAACAGCGAAATGCTCCCTCTGTTTAACCCACACACACTGGCCAGCAGGGGGCAGACATATCCAGCTCCCGGGGAGCAGAGAGGAGGTACCCTTGAGGAACATACGTCCCCAGGAGAAGGTGCTAGTCCGGGACTCGGACCCACGACCTTCTGATAGCTCTAGTCCGTAAGCACTAGGCCACTGAGGCTCAGAGAGTGATTTGTAGAAATCTTAAAAGCTTCACTGGGTTACACTGACCCCACCCAGGATTACAAGTATGGGTTCAGTTTAGAACCGGAGTCTGGTTCATCACATCCACAGGTGTACTGTCAGAAGTCCAGCATGCACTGAACCGTATCACTGAGCTGCTGTGCAGGAGCGCCAATCCTGGATCATAAACATGGAATAATCTGATCTCAGATCAGTCTGAAAATAAAAGTAGAAAGACCACCAAGCCAGTAAGTCCTCCTGTGTCCTAAACCATGCCCATGAGTCTGCTCTGCCTTAAAGAAGATCCCTAAACCCTAACCCTAGGAGGTTCGAGTGGGTGGAGAGATGGTTGGAGGGGAAAAGAAAACATCAGCTTCATGGCTCCACTTCTGAAGTAAAGAAGATAAACTTGGACAGCTGATCAGCCGGACATGGGCACTGACTGCACATCTGTGAGTGTGTGTGTGTGTGAGAGTGTGTACCTGTCTCCCCTGGTTCCTGAAGAACTCTCCACTGTTCTCGATGACCTGCTCGTCCGTCAGTAGACTGTAAGGCTGCTCTGTGCACAGAGTGAAGATCTCCCACAGGGTCACACCGAACGCCCACACGTCGCTGGCCGTGGTGAATTTACCCTGAAAACACACACAAACCAGTCCAGAGATGTGAGTCATGTCCATCTCCCCCAGACACACACACACACACACACACACACGGCTCTCACCAGCAGAATGCTCTCCCAGGCCATCCAGCGTATGGGCAGGACGGCCCGTCCCTGGATGCGGTAGTAGTCACTGCTGTACAGGTTTCTGCTCATGCCGAAGTCTGAGATCTTTATGGTGAGCTGTCGGTCCAGGAGGCAGTTCCGCGTGGCCAGATCCCGGTGAACGAAGTTCAGAGACGCCAGATACCTCATCCCAGAGGCTATCTGCACCGCCATGTGCAACAGGTCTGCTATGCTGGAGAGAGAGAGAGACGGAGAGAGACGGGGAGACAGGGAGAGAGTAAAAGATTGAAAGTGAGCACTTCTTTTTAGGAACTGATAAAGAAAGTCATCCTTTCGGCTGCTCCACCGAGGTCTGCGTGCTCTCTGCTGCTACACGAGGCAGTGCTGTTTGTCTTTCTCTCCATAAACACAGTGTTCACATTTTCAGGCATAAAAAAGGACTTTATTTTTTTTACAGAGCTTGCTGGCCAAAACAGGACGTTCTTGCAGTGAAAACTCTAAACTCTGATCATCTGAACTGGACTAACTCCTCCGTGCGCTTCATGCTACCCTTATTGTTGGATGGAGCAAACGAGAGCCACCGCTGGGTTCCTGAGCAGAACCCTGGACTGTGTCCAGGAGGACTGTCCCTGGAATCAGGAGCCTTAATGTAAATGAAAGTTCTGCTGGACTGACCTGACGGAGGGGATGTTGTTGGCGTGGGTGAGGGTGCTCTCGATCTCTCGCTGCGAGAGGAACATGTTGAGGTCTCCGTTCTCCATGTACTCCGTCACCATGCACAGCGGGTCGGAGCGAACGCACACACACAGCAGCCGGATGATGTTCGGGTCGTTCAGACGGGACATGATCTTTATCTCCTTCAGGAAGTCGTTCCTAAAAGGGCAGAGCGGCAGCAGGGTCACTTCTGGAGGAACCAGTCTGTCACTGGTTCTCCATCACAGCGACGGAAGGTCACTTCTGACTCGCCAAACCTGGGAATCTGCTAGAAGTGCAGGTTCTTCACCTTCAACACCGGCTCTCCAGATTATTTGTGTTATTTATCGATCGAAGTGGCTGCTTCCCGTCCCCTATTTTGTCATGTTTGACCAAACTGATTCACTACCTTTCATTTCACTCCTTCATCCCCTCACTACCTTTCATTTCACTCCTTCATCCCCACACTACCTTTCATTTCACTCCTTCATCCCTAGGGTTAGGGTTAGGGTTAAACTCTCGGCTGGAAAAGTGTCTACATGATCCAAAGGGCAAAGACTCCAGACCCAGTCCAGATGACCGCGTCTGTGCGTAACCTCTGGGTTTATAAAGCTTGGAGATCAGAGACGGAGCAGAGCTGCAGGAGTCTGAGCCTGAGCGAGACGCTGAGCATGAACACACACACACACACACACACACACACACACACACACACACACACACACTAACACAACGTGCACGGAGCATCCATTAAATCACACTCTAGACTCCCAGTCGACACACTTCCACACCACAGCTATAAACAGCTCCAGTATGTCCACCGACAGCTGGACACAAGGTCCTTGGGGACGCTTGGCCAATGAGAGCATGAGGGAAGGATGGACCAGTGACCTGAAGAGGGTTATACTGGTGCGGTACAGAGTGGCTCTAACTTCTGAAGCTGCAGCGTTGAGCTGACCTGGCGTTACTGGTGGCGTCCGCCCTCAGCTGCTTCACGGCCACCAGCACGGCCCGGCCATCCGGCTCCGGTAAAGGGGCGCCCTCCCCCAAAAACTCCGCCAGGCCCTCCGCCTCGCACAGGTGCACCTGCACACGGAGAAACACACAAACAAGCCCGCCACGCATCAGACCCGTTCTCACTGGCCGGTTTGCGTCTAGAACCCTCTCGGTGACCCGGACTCACCTCGCCGAATTGGCCCTCGCCCAGCTTCTCTCTGAAGACGAGCCGCTCACGGGGAAACTCCGACACCGAGATGTCCTTCCGGGTCAGGGAGTCGACGGTGACGGCGGGGACGGCGTACATGTTGCTCCCGGTGACGCCCTGCAGGTTGACGATGTCCGTCTCGGCGTAGTGCGGGACGCTGCTCTGGAAGCCCTGGTGCGGGGTGCACTGGGTTACGTCCGGCTCGGCGTAGCCGCCGCCACACTCTGGGGGAGGAGAGAAATCCGGTTCCTTTCTTTTTGTTGGCTCGTGTTTATTTTCTAACCCTGAGCTCCTCACATTCACTCTGATCATCTTTCTCTCCTCCCTCTTGTTCTCCTCCACTCCTGCCTGTCACAGTTCATTTCCGTTCCTGCCCCTGAGAAACAGGCCGCTCTCTGCCTGTCAGCCTGAGCTCTGTCCTGATTGGCTGCGCTTTACTGCATCTCATTAAAAACTCCTCATCACTGAGTATGACCGGGACCAACAGCTGAACGGTAAAACAGGGGGAGGGATATACACTCTTCCTTTTCTTTTAGCATCCAAATGAGAGAGAGAGAGAGAGAGAGAGAGAGAGAGAGAGAGAGAGAGAGAGGAACAGAAAAAGAGAGAGAGAGAGATTTAGTGTTTTTAGGAAGAGCTTTATAAAGCTAAATTATTGCTCCACATGATTCATGTCATCTTACCCTCACAGGATTCGTCGCCATGGTAACAAGAGGTCAGGAGGAGGTCAAAGACAGGAAAACCAAGGGCAAAGTTTAAAGAACGGCAGAAGTAGGAGCAGCACTGAAAGAAAAAGAGTGAAATTGAGAGAGAGAGAGAGACTGAGCAGCATGCAAACATAAACTACAAGAAAATTCAGCTTCATCAAAGAGTCATCAACTAGTTCTCCAGGCTTCCTGAAGGACGAACCAATGCGTTCCTTTGGCTTAATGCCTAAAGACACAAGGTTCTAGATAAAGGGTTTCCAGCCACTCAGCTTTCAGCATCAGCAGTAAACTAATCCCGTTGATCTGGAATCATCTGCTCCTGGTTCTTCACTGCTTCATGTCTTAAGTTAGACGCTTCGTTCTGCTTGAAGGTTCAGAAGTGGATTAACCAACACAGAACTATCAAACTGCTCAGGTACAGAGACTGGACTGAAAATGAGAGACAACAACACTGTCCTTCAGGAAGATCTGGAGAACTGCTCCTCAACATTACAAGATAAAAGAAAGTGTGGAAGTGAAAGCTGGAGAAAGGAGGAACACCAAACACAGGGTTTAGTGCTCCAGTTGTTGATACAGACGAGCTGGGACGCCCCGAGAGTGTTAATAGCCCGAGAGTGTTAATAGCCCCCCCTTGTGGAGATGTTGTCTGCTGGAGTGAAAATGTGCAGTGTGTACCGGAAGCCTCTGCGCTCTGACTCAGCTCAGGCAGTTTGACTCTGAGGGCCGCGGGGTCCTGGTACTGAGGGTCCAGCAGAAACACCCGCTCATACGGGGGGTCCAGGGACACACGGGGGGGCACGGGGGGCGTCTGGAGTACGATGGTGTCACTGCAGGAAGACAGACGCACCGTCACCTCCTCCTCCAGGATTCGCCTCGGGGCCTGGATGAAGAGACAGAGAGAGAGAGAGACAGAGGGAGAGAGAGAGAGACCGCTCAAGTTTCTGCCCCTGATATGCTCTGAAAAGAAAAAAGGAACGTGGAGAACGGTGCGAGAGAAGTGTGTACGACATGAACTGTAGCCCCGGTTCTCTTTATGTAATCAGATCCTGTGAAGAACCTTCTGACATTATTAGCGAAAGTCCTGAAGAACATGAAGAGGATGGCTGCCGTTTTGAAACCCCTTGTGCTGCTCTGTCTTGAGACAGACGAGGGGTCGGTACAGAACCAGAGCCGCACGTGTGCGTCACACACCATGTCTACTTCTGTTCCTCTAGTGCTCACATCCTGCCACTTTCAGCTCCTTCCCGTCCTCGTGAACCTTCTCCTTCTTCACGTGCTCCTGACTTCTGCTGAACTTCCTGAGATGAACCATTCGCGGATCACCAGCAGTTTCTCGCTTTCTCCTCCTGACGTCACGGGTTCTCAGCCCAGTTTTTGAGATTTTCTTTTGGTGGAAAAACATGGAACTGGCTCCAGGTTGGGAACCGGAACAGGCACCTGTGCAACAGAAAAGGGCTGAGTGTGTTCATGCTGTTTATACAAAACCAGTTCCCTCACCTTCTCCAGCACTTTACACACATACTGGCACCAGAGGATCAGGAAGATGATCACCACCAGCAGGAGAATGATGGTGACCAGGCAGCCAATCAGAACGGAGTTGCCGCCCTCTTCAGGAGGCTGGCTTTCAGACGGCGCCGTGGTGACGCCTGCAGATCAAAGACAGAAGGTCACTTTGGTCCAAAACTCCAGCAGTCACTCAGACAGAACGGTTCCCCTAACGTGTTTTTTTTAAAAGGAATAATAATAATAATGATGATATGTAGAAACAAAAATCAACAACAACAACAACAGCAGCAGCAGCTAAAATGTGCGGGACCGGGGACGACAGAAACCAGGAGACTGAACGTTTACTATTCCCTCCAAAATCCCGAACACGGGACGGGGAAACACAAAGATCCTCGAGAACTTTCTCAACGAAACGGGGTGAAGGGAGAAAACCAGAAAGGTTTCCGATCGGGATACGCAGAAACGCTTTTATTTATTCATCTGACTCGGCAGCGCGGTGACTGTGACCCGACTCTGGATTAAGACAGATGTGCCGATGTGGGGTTCTGATATTCTTTTCATTTTTCTGCCAAAATAAACCATTTTAAAAATTGGGATTTCACCTGCCTGCATCGGAAACTTGTGTTTCTAGAAGCTTAAAAAAAGAAAAAGGGAAGTGCTGATAGGGGTCCAGTCGTTATCGGTCTGCTGTCATGATAATCGATTCAACCTGCATCTCTAGTCAGGATTAGCCAATCAGGGTGCCAGAAATTCCTGCAGCATCTTGACGGCAGAATTGGATAAATCGTTGGCGACCGTTTGGTTTGACACGGTGAAGAACCTTCCGCTACCAACAAAAAGAACGTTCTTTTGTCGGCTGCAGTTCTGGAACCCTTCATGCTGTTCAGTGGAGTTGCCCCAAAGTTCTGCAAGTACCCTTTCATGTCAGCAAACTGGGGCATCGTTGTTTGCCTCTAGGGGGCACTAACGAGCGACAGCTCTCCTCCTTGGAACTGGTGAAGAACTACAGAAGAGAGAAAGAAGAAAGGAGCGCTCGGCCGCTTCACCTGTCGTTACTGTGGTCGGTGCCTGGCCCTCCGTTGTGGGCGGAGCTGAGGTGGTCAGCGGCGGCCATGGGGTGGGCGCCCGGCTGGTCACTGGAACACAAGTTAAAAATCAGGAGAGAAGAACCACCTGTTCCTCTCTAAACTCAAGCTGAATCAACCAAAGTCAAAAACAGAGAAACTCTTCTACAGACTGCAGTGTCAGAAACAAACCAATCACAGACACCGATTCCTGTTTTGTCAAGTTCACCCTTCCACCTTAAATGGAGCAGAGACTACCTGAGGCACCAACTGCACCATTTAAGGTGGAAAGGAAGTTCAAATTTTGGCATCCTGCTAAATGATGAGGTACAATGACGTTGCAGTTGAAGTAGGAAGTGATCATTTAGGAGTCCTCTGTGACAGGAAGTCAGAATTCCCCGGTCTGAAACTGGGAGGAACCTCTAAATCTGAAGCGGCTGCATCAGCAGCAATGAGAGCTGCAGTGAAAGCTGCCCATCAGCACTTCCTGTTTTATTTGTGTCATGTCTGTGTGCAGTTAAGGTGTCGTTTGAGGATCTGATGTCATTTTAAAAGGATGACCTGGACAGACGAACTGATTTTAACTGCAGGAGAAAACCATCAAGTTTAAAAGGTTCAAGTTTCTGAGCTGTGGTGTTGCGGCGCTGTCGGCCCAGGCGTGCGGCTGGCGTGATGTTTCTGTACCAGACTGGAAGCAGATTTCGCTGAACATCATCCAGGAGTCCGCAAAGGAGAAGCGGCAGCGGAGGGCGGTGCCCGATCGGTGCCCAAGCGGCACGGTGACGTAGCGAGCGCTGGGGTTCCGGTCGTCCAGCACCGTGGAAAACTCCTCCGGCTCGGGATCCCACTCCGAGATCAGGTGGGACTTAAAGACACACGACACGGAGGCGAAAACCTTCACTCCGCGGGAAAACATGTTGTTACTGTGCACCTGAAAAAAGAGAAACACAAACTCCATGTATCTGGAAACCAGTCGGTGAAGCCAATCAATAAATCCATTCGGTAAATCTAATCGATAAAGCCAATCAGTGAAGCCAATCGATAAATCCATCCGGTAAATCTAAACGATAAAGCCAATCAGTGAAGCCAATCAGTGAAGCAAATCTATAAAGTCAATCGGTGAAGTCAATCAGTAAAGCCAATCGGTAAATCTAATCGATAAATCCAATCGGTGAAGTCAATCAGTGAAGTCAATCGGTGAAGCCAATCGATAAATCCATTCGGTAACTCTAATCGATAAAGCCAATCAGTGAAGCCAATCGGTGAAGTCAATTGATAAAGCGAATGGGTAAAGCGAATGGGTGAAGCGAATGGGTCCGGATGTGTTTGGGCTAAAGCTGGACAGAAAAACTCAGCGGTCGATCTAGATTACTGATCATCTTAAAGGACCTGTTCAGAGAGATGATAACGTCTTCTTCAGCAGACACTTGGGGTTGGTCTTCACTGAACATAAAGCTTCTCCACATATGATCCACTTTTCCAGCGAGTGGAAGGTTTTCTCAGGTGAGTCACCTGATTTGAGATGATGGTTATTGATCCCAGATGCACATTTAATCTGTTAAACCAGACTAAGTGGAACCAGGTTCTGAATGACCGGATCAACCGCTGGCCAAACACCTTCAAACCAGTGGGGGAGAAGCAGTGGAAGCTCAGCAGGAGGTAACAGCCCGACAGCGCTGATCATCAGAGTCAGCGTGTTTATCCGAATGAAGACTTTAATCCGGATTAATACCACCTTTGTGGAAGTTTGACAGAAAGAGGAAGTTCTGTTCTGGACAAAAAGGTCTGAACTTTGAACGTCTCCTACTTTAGGAGAGCTGTGTGTCTCTCACGATTTAGTGAAAGACGTCCAATCAGCAGGACGACAGAGACAATTATAACATAAAACACGAAACAGATCATTTATTCAATCTTCGAAAAATGGAACACTTCCATTTACACCAGTCCATCAGGTTTAATCCAAATCACCCAAAACACAGTGATCATCACACACTGCAGTGGAGCTTAAATCTGAACGCTAAGCCTCCCTGCTGTTTAGTCCAGGCTTAAGCTCCGTCCAGGAAACCAATCCACCTGATTCCATCTGATTCCTGGATCTTAATAAACAGGGAAATGGTTGGAAAGGTTGAAATCCTGACCTTCATGGAGGTGAAGTTCCTCTGACGGTCGAACTGAAACTCCATCTCCACGTATCCGGGACCCAGACTGTCGTTCCTCCAGCCGACGTAATCGTAACCGGGCCACAGCTGGTACTGCCGCGTCTGAACGAAATCATCCTGACCAATCACACCGTCCGTCAGCTGGCCAAGCCCACCCAGCAGCCTCCTGCAGAGAGAGAGAGAGAGAGAGAGACAGACAGACAGACAGACAGATCTGTAAGGTTCAGTGGTTCATACTGGGATCAGCTGTAGTGGTGTTAGCTGAAGGCTCTGTATTACAGTGATATTTGTGGCGTATCCAGAGAGACGTCCATGTCCTAATTACAGGGACAGTCCCCCTGGAGACACTCAGGTTAACTGTATTGCTCAGGGACCCAGTGGTGGTAGTGCTGGAGGGGGGATTAGAACCTGGGACCTCTTGATCTATAGGTCCATAGACAAGTACCACCACTAGAACACTTCCACCCTATTACAAATTGACATGCCCTTATGGTTTCCATAGCAATGTGCCACAGCTCTGGAGTCCGTCTGATCTGCCACCAGAACAAACGCTGCACTTGCCTGCGCTCCAGGAAGCCGTCGTAGGTGGAATCATTGAGGGGGGTGACGGGAAAACCCGGAGTCATCAAGGTCTGACCCTCAGGAGCGCCGTACGCCGTCAGGCCATCTGCAGAGGGACGGGAGGAAGTTAGTTTCAGCTTCCTGTTCCTGCGTCCTCCTGAACAGTCCAAGAGGGAACAGTGGGAACAGTCCGAGAGGGAACAGTGGGAACAGTCCGAGAGGGAACAGTCCGAGAGGGAACAGTCTGAGAGGGAACAGTCTGAGAGGGAACAGTCCGAGAGGGAACAGTGAGAACAGTCCGAGAGGGAACAGTCCGAGAGGGAACAGAGGGAACAGTCCGAGAGGAAACAGTCCGAAAGGGAACAGTGGGAACAGTCTGAGAGGGAACAGTGGGAACAGTCCGAGAGGGAGCAGTCCAAGAAGGAACAGTGGGAACAGTCCGAGAGGGAACAGTCCAAGAGGGAACAGTGGGAACAGTCCGAGAGGGAACAGTCCGAGAGGGAGCAGTCCAAGAGGGAACAGTGGGAACAGTCCGAGAGGGAACAGTCCAAGAGGGAACAGTGGGAACAGTCAGAGAGGGAACAGTCCAAGAGGGAACAGTGGGAACAGTCTGAGAGGGAACAGTCCAAGAGGGAACAGAGGGAACAGTCCAAGAGGGAACAGTGGGAACAGTCAGAGAGGGAACAGTCCAAGAGGGAACAGTAGGAACAGTCTGAGAGGGAACAGTCCAAGAGGGAACAGTGGGAACAGTCTGAGAGGGAACAGTCCAAGAGGGAACAGTGGGAACAGTCTGAGAGGGAACAGTCCGAGAGTGAACAGTGGGAACAGTCCGAGAGGGAACAGTCTGAGAGGGAACAGTGGGAACAGTCCGAGAGGGAACAGTGGGAACAGTCCGAGAGGGAACAGTGGGAACAGTCCGAGAGGGAATAGTGGGAACAGTCCGAGAGGGAACAGTGGGAACAGTCTGAGAGGGAACAGTTCGAGAGGGAACAGTGGGAACAGTCAGAGAGGGAACAGTCTGAGAGGGAACAGTGGGAACAGTCTGAGAGGGAACAGTGGGAGAGGGAACAGTGGGAGAGGGAACAGTCCAAGAGGGAACAGTCCAAGAGGGAACAGTGGGAACAGTCCGAGAGTGAACAGTGGAAAGTCCGAGAGGGAACAGTCCGAGAGGGAACAGTGGGAACAGTCAGAGAGGGAACAGTGGGAACAGTCCAAGAGGGAACAGTCAGAGAGGGAACAGTCCGAGAGGGAACAGTCCGAGGGAACAGTCCGAGTGGCAGAAACGAAAAAGCGCAGAAGAATAAACGAGATCAGCAATCAGGCATTAATAATAAAATGATTAACATTCTAACTGAGGTCAAGCGTGGGTTGATTGAAAATAATGTATTTTTATAATTGTGTATTTAAATGTAAATATAGAGATAAATAAATATGATTATATTGATGATAGGTATATATTGTGTGTGTATATATATGAATTTGTTTTATTTTGTATTATTTTGAACTCTAAGGCGTTAATTTTTTAGGTGTTAAAAGGTGTTAATTTTTTTCGATGAACGACTGAAAGAAGTAACGCGGTGGAGAAACTGGCCTTGCCAGGGGCAGCCGAACACTTCCACCCTCATACACACGGTGTGTACGGCGTCCGTCACGGGGATGAGGCGCAGGAAGCGTGTGATGATGGGTGGATGGAGATCCTTCACCACCGATGCATACGTGTTGATGTTCCCCATAATGACCTGCAAGAGAGAACAACCACCAGTCACTACAGCTGCACTCGTTTATGGACATTTCTCCATTTCCGTCCTTTATTCTTTGTTCTCCCACGCTGGCGACCCTGAATACGGACAGCCGACCTCTTATCTCCACGAGACGCTCGTGTGTGGCGGGTTTTTGTACCAGTGTGGGAGAAACCTCTGCTTTACTTCTCCCATCCTTTCACCTCGTTCCCAGAGCGGTTCCTCCAGGAGATCCAGCGGTGGCCATCGCGGCTGTAGTCCAGGCGGTATTTGCGGGCGAACTCGTTGCCGGAGCTGCGGGCATAGCGGCCCTGCGTGGCCACCACTGTGACGAAGGTGAGGTGCCGCAGGTCCAGCTGAAGATACTGGACGTCTGACGGCTGAAGTTGACCAGCAGGACACCAGGCGCCGTCACCCTCCTCTCTGTTCAGCCTGAGAAACAGGAAGAGACACCAGAGGCAGTAAAGCTGACTGAACAGCGCCCCCTGTCCTCATGTAGGTACTGCAGTCAGTCAGTGACCACGTGGATCAAATGCGCTTCATAATCACCGCTGAAATATTCTAAACTCAGCAGCTTCTCCTGGGGACCAAACCAACATCTTAAAGCACCTTTTCATGATCAAATGGAAACTACGTCGACCCCTGCACTTCCTGTAGTACTGCAGGCTGTCAGAACGTCCTTTTGGATCACAGAAACTTTACCGAGCTTTATAGGACGCTTTCATTTGGGTAAATGGTGCCCTCTCGGTAAATAAAGGCAGCCCTGCTGTGGATCATTAAAATACCAAACATAAAAAGGATCATTAGACTCTACGAAGCTCCAATAAACAAATAAGAACCCAAAAACAATACGAGAGCTCCAGGTCTAAAAGCCGAAGACCTTATCTTTATACTCGTATACTAACCAAACTAACCAGCAGGCAGAGCAGGTCAGAGAAACTTTGATGATTACAGTACCCTGAAGAACAAAACTTTCACAGAACCATATGGTTTTAAGCTCAAGAATCTCTTTCATCAGCAGAGACAGAGACAGACAGAGATAGACAGAGAGAGAGAGAGAGAGACAGTTGCAGAAAGAGGCAGAGACAGACAGAGACAGAGAGAGAGAGACAGAGATAGACAGAGAGAAAGAGAGACAGAGAGAGAGAGAGACAGACAGAGACAGAGATAGACAGAGAGAGAGAGAGACAGAAAAGCAGGGTAAAGAAACGACCATTAAAAGCCTTTTCTTTACCTTCCATACTGCGGCCCAGTCGTGTCGTACCATTGGCTGGAGGCGGTGATGTCATCGTTTTTAATTCGGCCGTCCTCCATGCCGAGAGGATACCGGCAAAGTGCTGGAATGGGACAGAGGTCAAAGGGTCACCTGGGATCTGGAGGCCAGACTGATACGAGGAAATACTACAGAAATTATAATCCAAAAGGTGTGTGTGTGTGTAGAAACGGGTGTGTGTGTACCAGAAACGTGTGTTTGCAGAAACGTGTGTGTGTTCAAAACGTGTGTGTGTGTGTGTGTGTGTGTGTGTGCAGAAACGTGTGTTTGTGTGTACATAAACGTGTGTGTGTGTGTGTGTGTGTGCGGAGACGTTTGTGTGTGCAGAAATGTGTGTGTGTGTGTGTGTGTGTGTGTGAGAGTGTGTGTGTGAGAGTGAGTGTGTGAGTGTGTGTGAGAGAGAGTGTGTGTGAGTGTGTGTGAGAGTGAGTGTGTGAGAGTGTGTGTGTGAGAGTGAGTGTGTGAGTGTGTTTGGTTGTTTGGAGTTTATTTTTCTATTCCAGTAAATATTAGAAGCAGAACGTCCATCAGAACGAAGAAACTCACATAAACTCCCTTCACACCCGTCTGTGTTTACATTTCATGCAGTGAGACAGTCTGTCTGTCTGTCTCTGTGTGTGTGTGTGTGTGTGTGTGTGTGTGTGTGTGTGTGTGTTCTTTCTCAAACCTGGATCTATCTGAGCATTGGCTTTAGAAGGGAGGACCAGCAGCAGGAAGAGAAACATGGTGAGGCATCAGAGTCGTTCACTGCAGAACACACACTACATCTCTAAAGAGAGAGAGAGAGAGAGACAGAGAGAGATACAGAGAGAGAGAGAGAGAGAGAGAGAGATACAGAGAGAGAGAGAGAGAGAGAGATAGAGAGAGAGATACAGAGAGAGAGAGAGAGAGAGAGAGAGAGAGAGAGAGAGAGACAGAGAGAGAGAGAGAGAGAGACAGAGAGACAGAGAGACAGAGAGAGTGTATTAAGGAGACTGAAGCCCCGGTCAGTGAGAGCTACAGTGGAACATTAGGATCTAATCAAGTCTGAACTGTTGAGAAAAACATCACCGTATTGAGCAACATCTTTGGACGACTGTTTCCCATAAAACGGCCCGTTTAATGTTCCAATCACAGCAGCGGAGACCGACCCAGACCCCCGCAGAGGCCCGGGACGTTTCATCACACTAGGGTTACACAACACACACACTCACACACACTCACTCACACACACACACACTCGCTCTCACACACACTCGCTCTCACACACACACTCACTCTCACACACTCACACACACACACTCGCTCACTCACACACACACACTCGCTCTCTCACACACACTTGCTCACACACTCACACTCACTCGCTCGCTCTCTCACACACACTTGCTCACACACTCACACTCACTCACTCGCTCACTCACACACTCACTCACTCACTGACTGACTCTCACACACACACACACACACACTCACTCGCTCACACACTCTCACTCACACTCTGCAGGACTGGGGTTGTTTGTGAAGCCGTGCTGCTGATGAAGGGCTGTTTTGAAAGAAGGGGTTTAAAGGAACACACTCGGGTCGGAGACGCAGGAAGAGACGAGGACACTGAGCTGATACACCGAGCCTGCTCTACAAACCCTCCCTCCGTCCTCGCCTCCCCCCTTTATTCCTCATCAACTCACTGTCCTCACTGTCCTCTCCCTCTCTTCTCCCGCTGTCATGGCGACACAGGGCTCAATATTCACTAAGAGCAGCCTAACAAAGTAAACAGATCAAACTCAAAATCCAAGACCCGACTCGGATGCTCAGCCCACAAACCCGAAAGAGCGCAGGACCAGAGTCGGACCTGCAGCCCCGGAGCTCGAGCCCCGCCTTGGAGCCCCGCCTCAGAGACCCGAGACCGGGATTAGACTCCCACCGGATGGGGAAAGGCTTCACTTCCTGTCTGCAGCTCCAGGCTTCCGACTCCACTCACAGCAGAGTCAAATTCACAGTACAGTCAGACGCCTCCAGGATCAGACCAAGGAGGTGGAACTGCTGCAGCAGCGTTCTAACCCAAGGTAGAACAGTAAACCTGAATAAAGCTCTAGCAAACAGGAAGCCTAAAGCGGTGTTCAGGTTGTGCCAGCGTTATCTAGAGTGCAGAATATTTTTGGCCGATGGAGGTCTGAACGGCGTTCCCCTGTGATGCTGTGTCTCCGAGACTCAGACCACAAGAATGTATGATATCAGAACCATGTGACGTCCTAGTCTCCCTCTCTCTCTCACACACACACACACACACACACACACACAGCCAGACATTGCCCCATACCGATGCACATCAGGCCATGTCCCAGGCTGAAGCTGCTCCCTCCGTTGGAGATTTCTTGATGTGCAGCGTTTCTGAGAACCATGCAGAGTGTTCCTTCAGTTCTGTTACGGATCAGTTCTACTGAAGGATACTGAGCTTGATCTACAGAGCTGTAACGCACTGCAGGAGGCGTGGAGGAGAACTTCTGTCGCTCACGGTCGCTCTGACAGACCGAGTCATGTTGATAAGATCTGTAAAAACACCATTTTATTTCTGTGTTTGAAGTGAAAGTGAAACACAGCACACAGTGAACCACAACCAAACTCAGCCCACACACCGTCCAGCAGGGGCAACTACTGAAAGCATCCAGGGAGCAGTGATGGGGATGGTACCTTGCTCAAGGGTACCTCAGGGCAACCTACTGGTCTGGGATTCAAACCCATGACCTTCCGATCCGGGGCCTCGTCCCTGAACACTGGACCCCCGCTGTCCTGGGAGTGTTTCACTGGGTGAACTGGTCCAGCACTGTCTTCATAAACATGGAGACAGTGTCAGACCGACCTCCAACTGCTCAGGACACACCTGCTCCAGGTCTGAGAGAGAGAGAGAGAGAGAGAGGAGGAGGAGGAGGAGGAGGAGAGGAGGAGGAGGGGGGGAGAGAGAGAGAGACAGAGTGAGAGAGAGAGAGAGAGCGAGGGGGAGGGAGAGGGGGGGAGGGAGAGAGAAAGAGAGAGGGGGAGAGAGAGGAGGAGGAGGTGTAGAGAGGAGAGAGGAGAGAGAGGGGGAGAGGGAGAGAGAAGGAGGGAGGGAGAGAGAGAGAGAGAGAGAGAGAGGAGAGAGTGGAGAGAGGGAGAGAAGAGAGGAGAGGGAGAGAGAGAGGAGGGAGAGGGAGAGAGAGAGAGGAGAGAGAGAGCCATGAGAGAGGAGTGAGAGAGGAGAGAGAGAGGAGAGAGAGGGAGAGAGAGAGGGAGAGGAGAGAGGGAGAGAGAGAGAGAGAGAAGAGAGAGAGAAGAGAGAGAGAGAGAGAGGAGAGGAGGGAGAGAGAGAGAGAGAGAGAGAGAGAGAGAGAGAGAGAGAGGGAGAGAGATAGAGAGAGAGAAAGAGAGGTGGCTTTGCAATGCTCTGCTCCAGTTGAGGCCTGTGTTGGGATTCCAGCTCTATTGCTCATCTTTCTCAGGGTCCCGCGTGGCCATCCAAGAAAACACAGCCCAGAAACAAAACTGAGCAAACGCCCTCCCAAACACCTCCTCTCCTCCACACCGACGCCCTCCCAAACACCTCCTCCTCCAATACCGACGCCCTCCCAAACACCTCCCTCCTCCACACCGACGTCTCCCAAACACCACCTCTCCTTCCTCCACACCGAACGCTCTCCCAAACACCTCTCCTCCACACCCACGCCTCCCAAACACCTCTCTCCTCCACACCGACGCCCTCCCCAAACACCACCTCCTCCTTCTCCTCCACAATCGACGCCCCAAACACCACCTCCTCCTCTCCACAATCACGCCTCCCAAACACCACCTCCCTCTCTCTCCCTCCACACACCGACGCTCCCAAACACCTCTCTCTCCTCCACACCGACGCCTCCCAAACACTCCTCCTCCTCTCCCACACCGACACGCCTCCCAAACACTCCTCCCTCTCCACACCGACGCCCTCCCAAACACCACCTCTCCTCCTCTCCTCCACACCGACGCCCTCCCAAACACCACCTCTCCTCCTCTCCTCCACACCGACGCCCTCCCAAACACCTCCTCTCCTCCACACCGACGCCCTCCCAAACACCACCTCTCCTCCTCTCCTCCACACCGACGCCCTCCCAAACACCTCCTCTCCTCCACACCGACGCTCTGAACTTTCCACCCTGAGTGTTTAAATTCCTCCCCCTTCACCTCCTCTACTCCCTCCATCCTCGCCACTCCACTGTCCTCACTTTCATTCACTCTCTTTCAAACAAACAAGATCAACAAAGACGCCATCATTAATAGCAGTCCAGCGAGCTCCTCATGGGCGTCCTACAGTGTTCTGGATCTTTCAGACAGTATTTTGCGCTCTCTCAAGCAGTACAATGCTAAAAACGCAACCTGTCCAACATCAGGAGAGAAAAACTGCTGTTTTGGTTCTGCGTGACTGTTTAAAACAGCAGAGGGACAGCCCGGGCACCGTCCCCTCGGGGGACTCTCAGGCCTAACACAGACCGCCTCTCCTCCAGCGTGTCAACGCTCTAGAGATGGTTTTGTTGGACAGCTCAGGTCCATCAGGGGAACCGAGTCCTGCCTGAGCGTTCAGGACGTGGATCAGTCTGCAGGAACGTCAGTGTGGAGGAAAAAGCCTGGAAAAGCGGACTGGGGCAGAGCACTTCCTCATCGCAGAGCAGACCCAAATTCCAGCCGCAGGGAGTCTTACAGCATGCAGGAACTTGTCATGAACGACAAAAAAACACACACAGCTGCTTCAGAGCAGAACCGCAACAAGTAAAGGAGGACATTACCACAAAACACATTCATCATGCAACGTGGACCGTCCACAAACAAGAACCAGAGCTCCAGGTGGAGACTCAACTCACCAGCACCACCACGCTTTCAGTTTTAACACCAGTTTCTCAGTCTGGTCAAATGGTCATTATCGTCCATTTCCACGTCTTTTGCTTCTCCATATCAGAAACCGTTACATCTCGATTGATTCCAACCTTCAGCCTTCTACCCGTTACTCTGATCCGTTCACCAAATGTTCTCCTCCACCTTCACCACCCAGCGTCCTGACCACTCCGCCGTCCTCACTTTCATTCAGAATCATGGATACTGTATTACTGTTGTACCCTCTTTCATTCCTCCCTAGAGCAGATCTCCATCTCTCCTCTCTGGTCAGACCTGCTTATTTGTAGAAGAATAAACCCCTGTTCAGCTGCCCTCCGTTTCCCGACGGGTTTCCAACTGGAAAAGGAACGCCACTTCACGACACCAAGGACCAGAACCGCTGGAAAACAGAATCAAATTTCCTTCCTATCATTAGATAAACATTTGGTGGTCACCCATGCTTCTTCTCTGCTTCATCAACACCAGACTCCTTCTGAAACACGTTCCAGTAACAAACGCTTTCGGTTTTCACAGCCGCCGGTGACTAATAATGGCCGGAGAACACAACAGCAGCGTTCTGTCCCCCCAGAAACATGGCAGCACAAACATGTTTATAAGAGCAGGAGGATTCGGAGCTCCTCCACAGATCCAGCTTACCGGAAGGAGAAGAGAAAACAGGGCTCTGCTTTTACTCCCAGGCTTGGCTTCGCTTCTCACTCGCTGAGAGAAAAGCAGCTGTTTCTCAACTTCGATTCTAGTATGAAAACATGGTTTGGTGCAATATTGGACTTGGGGTTCTTTGTTGTTTTACCCCGAGAGTGCTGGGACACGCCTCCACCCCAGTATTTTGGGTGCTCCCTGATAGCAGGCTGGGTAAAGCATTCATTTATCAGGAAACCAAAAAAACGCAGAGAAGGAAGCAGGGTTCCATACAAACACGTTTTCAGTAGTTCTGTTTCATTTAGAGCTGAGAGATCATTTACATACATCAGGCACAATAACACCACAAACGGGAAACCGTCACCTCAGAATGAGTTACGGTGAGTTAGCAGCTGCATTATTGGCCAACAAACCCAAACAGACGAGAAATGGAAAATACGGGTCCTTTGGCAGAACCCTAAACAGACATCTGATAGTGACAGTCCTCACTGGTTTCCCAGTGCAGTGGACGTTACTGTTCATTCACCTTCAGCATCGAGACGAAAGACATCAAATGTCCCAATGAGACAGGACGCTTCCACAGGACGGTCTTTCTACTGACTTCAAGAAAACGAACCCAAACTACACTACAGCTAATGGAGGAGCTCACGTCTCACGGAGCCTGCTGGAGATTGAAGACCAGCCTGAACATCTGCCTGAAGATGATGACGGCTGGACGGTTCTCCACTTGTACGTGAAGGAATTCCTTTGAGCCAAGACGACTTCACACAGCTCTGCATGACCTCTGACCCCTCGGGTACCCTGAGTGTGCGTGAGCTTGTGTGTAACAGTCAGACCAATTATGACCGCATTAGCGTCGTTTTCCTGATGAGAGGTCCGTTTGTAGTTTAGAACGTTTAAGAAAAGATCAACAAATGGAACTATGGCTGCTACTTTTTAGACAAACAAAAATAAACGACACCACACCGCACACTGTAACACCCGCACACCGTAACACACACCGCACACTAACACCCATACACCATAACACACACACCGCACACTGTAACACCCGCACACCGTAACACACACTGCACACCGTAACACACACACACCGCACACTGTAACACCCGCACACCGTAACGCACACTAACACCCATACACCATAACACACACACCGCACACTGTAACACCCGCACACCGTAACACACACTGCACACTGTAACACCCGCACACCGTAACACACACACGCCGCACACTGTAACACCCGCACACAGTAACACCAGCACACCGTAACACACACTGCACACTAACACCCGCACACCATAACACACACACCGCACACTGTAACACCCGCACACCGTAACACACACCGCACACTGTAACACCCACACACCGCACACTGTAACACCCACACACTAACACCAACACACCACACACTGTAACACACACCACACACTGTAACACCCGCACACTAACACCCGCACACCGTAACACACACTGTAACACCGGCACACCGTAACACACACCGCACACTGTAACACCCGCATACTGTAACACCCACACACCGTAACACACACTGCACACAGTAACACCCACACACTAACACCAACACACCGCACACTGAAACACACCGCACACTGTAACAACCGCACACCGTAACACACACTGCACACTGTAACACACACACACCGCACACTGTAACACACACTGCACACTAACACCAACACACCGCACACCGTAACACCCGCACACCGTAACACACACTGCAACACCCACATACTGCACACTGTAACACCAGCGCACCGTAACACCCACTGCACTGTAACACCCACACACTGTAACACTAGCACACCATAACACACACACACACACACACACACACTGTAACACCAGCGCACTGTAACACACTGCACACTGTAGCATCCACACAACATCACACACACACACACACACTGCACACTGTAACACCAACACACTGCAGGGCGCAAAACCAACGCACTGCACACTGTAATACCAACACACCGTAACACACACTGCACACTGTAACACCAGCACACTGTAACAAACACACACTGCAACACCCACACACTAACGGGCGCAAAACCAACACACTGCACACTGTAACGCCCACACACTAACACCAACATACTGCACACTGTAACACACACTGCAACACCCACACACCGTAACACACACTGCAACACCAGCGCACCGTAACACCCACTGCACACTTTAACACCCACACACTAACACTAGCACACCATAGCACACACACACACACTGCACAATGTAACACCCGCACACTAACACCCACACACTGCAACACCAGCACACCGTAGCACACACACTGCACACTGTAACATCGCACACCGTAACACACACTACACACTGTAAACACACACACACACTGCACACTAACGCACCGTAACACGCACACTGCAACACACACTGCACACTGTAACACCAGCACGCCGTAACATGCACACTGTAAACATGCGCACCATAACACACACTGCACACTAACACCCACACACTGCACACTGTAACACCAGCACACCGTATAACGCACACTGCAACACATACTGCACACTGTAACACCAGCACGCCGTAACACACACACTGCACACTAACACCCACACACTAACACCCACACACTGCACACTGTAACACCCACACATTAACACCAACACACTGCACACTAACACCAGCGCACCATAACACACACACTGCAACACCCACACACCGTAACACACACTGCACACTGTAACACCAACACACTGCACACCCACACACTAACACCAACACACTGCACACTGTAACACCCGCACACTAACACCCACACACTGCAACACCAGCACACCGTAACACCCACACTGTAACACCCACACTGTAACACACACACTGCACACTGTAACATCAGCACACCGTAACACACACACTGCACACTGTAGACACACACACACCACACTGTAACACCAGCGCACCGTAACACACACACTGCACACTGTAACACCAGCACGCCATAACACACACACACTGCAAACATGCACACTGCAACACCCACACACTAACACCCACTCACTGCACACCCACACTGCACACTGTAACACCCACACACTGCACACTGTAACACCCACACACCGCAACACACACACTGTAACACCAACATAGTTATGCAATCATTACAAATATTATTACTATTATTACTATGTAATATTATTTTGCATTATGTAATATTAAGTTACTATTCTTTTTTGTAATATTAAGTTATATTAAGTTTTATTAATGTTATATATTTATTATATTATATTGTAATATAATTATTAAGTTATATTGTTATTTTCAAATTATTGCTTTGTAGTAGTATTATTAGTAAGTTATATTATAAATATTGTTTTGTAATTTTTTATTTAGTTATATTTTTAAGTTATATTATTAAGTTGTATTAAGTTATTATTATTAAGTTATTAGTTGTTGTAAATATTATTCTGTCTGATATGTTCTGTATTTGTTTTGAATAATTAACATTAAATAAGTTTATACATTTTTCCTGTTACTGTATCCTCTTCACTCTTTAATAAAGTCTGTGGTTGGAGTTATTCTGTGGTTGGAGTTAGTCCGGGGTTCGAGTTCGAGTTAGTCTGTGGTTGGAGTTAGTCTGCGGTTGGAGTCACTCTGTGGTTGGAGTTCGAGTTAGTCTGCGGTTGGAGTTAATCCGGGGTTGAGTTCGAGTTAGTCTGCGGTTGTAGTTAATCTGTGGTTGGAGTTAGACTGCATTCGAGTTCGAGTTAGTCTGTGGTTGGAGTTAGTCTGCGGTTGGAGTTAGTCTGGGTTCGAGTTTGAGTTAGTCTGTGGTTGGAGTTAGTCTGCGGTTGTAGTTAATCTGTGATTGGAGTTAGTCTGGGTTCGAGTTCGAGTTAGTCTGCGGTTGGAGTTAGTCTGCGGTTGGAGTTAGTCTGCGGTTGTAGTTAATCTGTGGTTGGAGTTAGTCTGGGTTCGAGTTGGAGTTAGTCTGCGGTTGGAGTTAGTCTGGGTTCGAGTTGGAGTTAGTCTGCGGTTGGAGTTAGTCTGGGTTCGAGTTGGAGTTAGTCTGCGGTTGGAGTTGGAGTTAGTCTGTGGTTAAAGTCTTCACGCTGATTTAACTGAACTGCAGAGGCGGCGCTGGTTTGAGTGCCTCAGCAGAAATCACGGAGTTAGCTCGGTGCTAATCGGACCGTCGGGGCCTGAACTCGGGCTGTCGGAGGAGCCCGGCTGGAAACACCCCGAGGCCGGACTCGGGGCTCCCTCGGCGCGTAAGAGGAGGCAGAGAGCGGGCAGAGCGGGCAGAGCGGGCCGCTGTGTGCCGCTTCTGCTCCAGAAAAAGGCAAACTTAGCGTCTCGCTTGAACTTTCCGCTCCACCTTAAAAAGTCCCGCAGACACCGTGAGGCCGCGCGGGCGACGGACTGTGGCTGCCTCACTTTTTAAGGTGGAACGGAAAGTTCCGAATTCAAAGCTAAAAAAGCGGAAAAGCGTCGTGTTCGGCTTCGCCCGCGCGGTTCCCCGAATCCACTCAACACACGAGCCTCCTCCGGTGAACCAGCCTCCCTCCACACTTTCACCCTACCTCCACACTTTCACCCTACCTTGGCTGAAATCCCCCAAAAACCGAGAGCGCTTCAGTTACTCATCCGCGAGCCCGTCCGGTAACGGTGCGCTCTCCCCGCCGCCTGCAGGCACATCGTGAAGGGCGGAAAACGAGCAGAGAAGAGTGAAAAGAAGTGATTTCGTACTGCACACCCCTCTCCCTGCGGCCGGAGGAGGGAACACGCTCCCCAACACTGGCACTCCACCGGCCGCGTCCCAATCCGAACCCTTCTGCCCTAAGTAGGGAGCTGAACCTCCCTGCAACCCCTTTTAACCATCTGTCTGTCTGTCTGTCTGTCTGTCTATCTGTCTATCTATTTATCTATCTATCTATCTGTCTATCTATCTATCTATCTATCTATCTATCTATCTATCTATCTGTCTGTCTGTCTGTCTGTCTGTCTGTCTGTCTGTCTAGATATCTAATTTTTCAGATGCACTGTGATAATTTTACAGTCTGTTTAAATGTTACAGTAAATGGAGGATGAAGGACAGAACCGTCCTCTCTTGAGGATCTGGAAGCTGGTTCAGGTCATTTCAGAACCCTTCCACAGCTAGAGTCTCACTAGAACATTTGATCATATTAGCCCGATATTATCCAGACTCCACTGTCGTCCTCTGAAAGTCTGCATTGAAAATAACATTTTACTGCTAACCTACAAAGTCCTAAACGGTCTCGCTCCCGAGTATCTCACCGAGCTTCTCTCCAGTTATGAACCTTCACGCTCTCTTAGATCACAAGGTGTCTCTGGGACAGCCCCCTGACTCTGGGACGGTCCTCCAGCTACTGTCCGGGACTCAGACACACTCTCAGTATTGAAGTCTCTGGGATGATCCTCCAGCTACCGTCCGGGACTCAGACAAACTCTCAGTATTTAAGTCTCTGGGACGGTCCTCCAGCTACCGTCCGGGACTCAGACACACTCTCAGTATTTAAGTCTCTGGGATGATCCTCCAGCCCGACCTGTGACACACCTCTCAGTATTTAAGTCTCTGGATGATCCTCCAGCTGCCGCCCTGACCTGTGACACACTCCCAGTATTTAAGTCCTGGACTTTCCTCCAGCTGCCGTCCTGGACTCAGACACACTCTCAGTATTTAAGTCTCTGGGACGGTCCTCCAGCTACTGTCCGGAACTCAGACACACTCTCATTATTGAAGTCTCTGGGACGGTCATCCAGCTGCTGTCCGGGATTCAGACACACTCTCAGTATTTAAGTCTCTGGGACGGTCATCCAGCTGCTGTCCGGGACTCAGACACACTCTCAGTATTTAAGTCTCTGGGACGGTCCTCCAGCTGCTGTCCGGGACTCAGATATACTCTCAGTATTTAAGTCTCTGGGACGGTCCTCCAGCTGCTGTCCGGGACTCAGATATACTCTCAGTATTTAAGTCTCTGGGACGCTCCTCCAGCTACCGTCCGGGACTCAGACACACTCTCAATATTTAAGTCTCTGGGACGGTCCTCCAGCTGCTGTCCGGGACTCAGACATACTCTCAGTATTTAAGTCTCTGGGACGCTCCTCCAGCTACCGTACGGGACTCAGACACACTCTCAGTATTCAAGTCTCTGGGACGGTCCTCCAGCTACCATCCGGGACTCAGACACACTCTCAGTATTTAAGTCTCTGGGACGGTCCTCCAGCTACTGTCCGGGACTCAGACACACTCTCAGTATTTAAGTCTCTGGGACGGTCCGGGACTCAGACACACTCTCAGTATTTAAGTCCATGCCCGCTGAGTTGAGTTCCACACCAGCTGCTACACAGAGTCGGCGAAACTACCTTCAGATCAGCTCCATCAGACCGGCTCTTCTGCAGGAGCTGCTGCCACGAAGATTAAAGCTTCACCACTAGATCATCACCCTCCAGTTACAGTCACCAGTGACTCTTTTACTGGAACTCATTTACTGGAAGTCATCACTACACTGGGTTCTACTCTTTCTTTCTTTTCTTTTGTTTCCGGTGTGGACCAGTAGAGGACGGGTTCTTTTGGGTCTTGGTTCCTCCCAAGGGTTCTTCCTCCTGTTTGAGGAGTTCTGTCTCTGTCCCCCTCGGTTTACCCAACTGGGGCTCGGACCAGATTCTGGAAAGCTGCTTTGTGACGACAACATTGTAAAAAGTGCTTCATAAATAAAAAATAAAGTTGACTTCATTAAAGCTCATGAGATGAAACTCCTGAAGAGGCTCTGAAGGTAAAAGACGGACTAGAGCGCCTCCTGCTGTCCAGATTACACAAGTGCAGCAGGTCATTCAGAAAAATCAAACTACAGCAGACATTCGATCAAATCTGTGAGAAAAGCACGGATGTCCGTCCGTCCAGCTCTTACGGTGGACTTTATCGATATTCATCAATAAAATAATTAAAGGTAATTGAGATTTTACTTAAAAGTGGAGGAAAGCACGAACATGAAAGAGAAGCTGCTATACCAGCAGTGTCCAGCAGAGGGCAACTCCCACTAATCTACCGCCTGGGCTCCCAGCGCGCTGCGCTTCTTCCGCCGCCAGGGGGCAGCAGGCGTCAGCTTCACTCGTCTGCTCTTCAGAGCCAGAAGGTCCAGCGTCGGGGCTCTGATTAAAGCCATGACGCAATAGCAAAGCAGGCTTCCTCTCAGGAGGAGAACCCAGCTGTGCTCCCTCTGTTCTTGTGTGAATAATAAATAACACAGCTTTAAATCAACAAATGTGCCGGAAAAGCTCAAAGAGGCAGAAAAGTATCAACAGTACACAATGTATAGCATTTGTAGTATTTTATCTTATATGTATTATAGTTTGGGCAGGAAGCTTTTATTAACTCCGAAAAAACAGCACTAATGCCAATCAACACAGAATAAAAATACAAATCCATACATGCGACTCCTGCTTCGTCAGGTTCCGTCAGGAGCTGCTAATGGAAGTGATGTTTGCTGAGAGACGGAGCTCAGAGGAGAAGATCTGGACCTTTAAACCCCAGATCAGGAGACTGCGTTACTTCATACATAGGGGTGGCGGTGGTCTAGTGGTGGTACTTGTCTATGGTCCTGTGGCTCAAGAGGTCCCAGGTTTGAATCCCACCTCCAGCACTACCACCACGGGGTCCCTGAGACCCTGAACCCTGAGTGTCTCCAGGGGGACTGTCCCTGTACTCAGGACATGGAAGACACTCTGCTAAATGACATAAATGTACTGAATTTTCCTTTACTTTCATTATTGGAAAATCGAAAAACATTTTGCCAAAAAGTGCCTTTAATGTCACGTAACAGGAATTCACTGAAAACGTTTTGCCAGTCATTTTTAATTTTTAACGGTTGGCAGTTTCACCACAGCATGACAGGGTTGGAAACTCAAGAAGAGGAAGGAAATAACTGGAAAAATACCAGCGCTGAAACCCCCACTGATCACACTTCCAGTGAGCGAGTGAGTTTTGTTCGCGAGAAGGTTTCATCGCCTGCCAGGAGAGATGGTGCAATGTTTAGTCTGTGTGAGATACAGATATCAGAGACCTTCAGATTTGATGGAGATCCGATCACTCTGGAGAAACGGCCTCGGCGCTGAAATTATGTTTCACAGCTGATCTTATCGGTAGGGATGCTACTTGGGAAAAACATCCTTCAAGGAAATTCTGTTGCATGGAGGACTGAGGCATCCTGACGCTTTCGCAAGACATTTTCCAACAAACAAGGCATTGTTTTCCTGATGGACAATTCATCCAATCGGCCAACTCATAAAGGCGTTCGTTACCATTGTATAATAGTTCAAAAGCCACTGAAGCTACTTCAGACTTATATATATATATATATATATATATATATATTTTTTATTTATATAGCGCCTCTCTCGAACCCAAGGTCACTTTACAGAGCAGAGCAAGTAAAAAAAACAAACAAAAAAAACAGTAAATACAAACACAAAGACAGAAAACAAACAGCAGAATAAGGAAATGAAGAACTGGGAGAAGTGGAGCAGCACAAACTGAATAGATCTGTTTTTAACTGTGTTTTAAAGAGGGACAGCGAGGACATTAAGCGCAGGTTTTGAGGACTTTAGCGTTTCTTATATATTAAGGCCGTTCTTCTTTCATTCTTCTTTAGTAGAATGACGTGAGCGCTCAGAGATGTTGTCTTACCGTCTGACCCGCTTCCTGATGTCCTGACGTTTATTCAGTTCACTGGTCTGTCCTGGCCCAGACACAGACCCAGACAGTGATACTACCACCGCCATGTTTCCCAGGAGGGAGTTTTCTAAAGTTCTATTTTGGTGACATTTGGCTTTGATCTTTTGCTCAGTGTAGATGGACAGTAACGTCCTCTTTTTCTGCAGAGTCAGCTTTCTCCTTGTAGACCATTGTTCCATGTTGTCCTGGTGGTGAACTCCTGAACATTAGTGACATGAGAGAAGCCTTTAAATTGCTTAAGGGTTACCAAAGATTCTTACAGACCTTGTTCTTTGTGTGATTTCTGTTGGTCAGTCACTCCTGTGTGGGGGTGTGTGTGCATGTGTTCATGTGGGTGTGTGTGTGTTCATGTGTGTGTGTGTGCACGTGTGTGTGTGTGTATGTGTTCGTGTGTGCTCGTGTGTGTGTGTGTGTGTGTGTACACGTGTGTGTGTGTATGTGTTCGTGTGTGTGTGTGTGTGTGTGTGTGTGTGTGTGTGTACACGTGTGTGTGTGTGTGTGTGTGTGTGTGTGTGTGTGTGTGAAGTCACCCTGAGGGGGTTGCAGTAGTAATTAAACTGTAAAACTACTAAGAGAGAGAAAAGTGTGGGGGTGATTTTTCCACTGTACTTTTGGTTTCACAAATCAAGGAATACACTTGAGGGGCAGCGGTGGCCTAGTGGTTAGGGAGTTGGCCCCCGGATCTGAAGATTGTGGGTTCAATCCCCTCCCCAGTGGGTTGCCCTGAGGTACCCTTGAGCAAGGTACCGTCCCTGTCACTGCTCCCTGGGCGCTTTCAATAGCTGCCCACTGCTGCACGGTGTTGTGTGCATGGGTTAAAAGCAGAGGTCCAATTTCGTTGCGGTTCGTTGTGCTTGCTGTGCTGTGACCTCGCAATGACAAGGGTTGTCACTTTCACTTTCACTGTGGAACCTGAAGGGAGTGCTGAGGAGAACTTGTCTCACCTTGGGGTGTCAGTGCTCAAAACTCTCTGGTCTTTAAAGCACCTTTAGGCCAAAAGCGTTTCAGTCTGAGCAAATTAATCAATTAAATCAACTAATCAATATTTAGTCCCTCATGCAGATGCCTGCATTTACAATATTACAACACAATACAGCACACATGACCCGGCGTCCTGTCTCTGACACACACACACACACACACACACACACACACACACACACAGTCTATATATAATGTGCTAAGCTGCTAAATTAAATGTTACACGCTGGTAAACACCAGGACTCTTTACTGAAGGAGTCACTGTAGAAATGCTGCCCAAGCTCCTGTGTGTTCCGATGTTCCACATGTTCTTGATTAGAAAGAACATCACTTTAGTCCTTATAAAGGTCCTAGATAGGTCACTGACTGTACATACCATAGGTGTGTTTGTTGGATGGTGAACAGCAGGACTCTGGAAATGCTGCCTACTTTTAAAAGGACCAGGCTTCTTCAGACATCAATCTAGAACCTGTAAAAAGTTCAGACATCTATCTAGAACCAACAAAACATGCTCAGATGTGAGGTTGTCAGCTGAGTGCTAACCTGCTACTATAATTAGATAATAATTAGATAATAATAATAATTACTATACTAATAATTATTAGAGAGCTAGCAGAGATTAGCATTAATAACTGAAAAATGGTCCCATATTTTAGTTTTTTTGTCCTGATGTGTTTGGGTGGAACCTATTTCTACACCACTATTTATCACTTAAAATTAAATATACTCTTACTGTCCCTTTAAGACTGGTATATGCAAATGAGCTCTGTTCTCATTGGCTGCCCTGTACCGCGTCTCATTCAAAAAGATGTCAGGGGTGAATGGTTTGGGACAAACCTCTGAATAGGCTGATATATTTAAATATGGTTTTTGTGACATCACAAAAACAGCCACTTCCAAACAGTAGGTTTTTGCAGCTTAACTTCAACAAAGGAGCGCATGGAAGGTTTCAAACCCTTCAAAGTTTCCATTTGCTCACCTTTGTAGTCTTTCTTTCATTCTTTTCTGGTTGTCTTCACGCTTTCTTCACTGTTGATGTGTGAAGGCGAGAGGGAAATACCCCCTACGCTTGTTTACTCTGTTTGGAAAGCTTACTTCCTCTCCTTCTAGAGCCACTTTTCCAGGGCTTTCACCTCCTCTCTGTGAAGGAATCCTCTCATTCTTAAGTGACCACCTCCTCCAGCCAGCTAATATCTTTATGGATGTATTTATTTACTCAGTTGAGGATATTTCCACTGACCGAAGTCTGAGGCATGATGGTGGTTGCCATGCCTGTAGGTTGGAGGGGTATGAAGGCCACCAGCATTGGGTTGTGGAGTAATGGAGCTCCTGGAGTGGATTTTCTATTCCAACAACCTCACCAATTACCTCATGGCTGCCATCAAACCATCCCAGCGCAGGGTGGAAGCTAATACTGCAGTAAAAGGAATGATCTGAGTCCCATTCCTGACATATATCTGAGATTTCATGCCTTGCTGCTTACCCTATTTCACATATTTAATACTAAACTCTTTCCAAATACCAACACTACGTCTCTCGACTGTTCACTTAGTAACGTCTAAGTAGTAACCCACTGGAAACTCCAGAGAGGGGTGATAATCTATAAAAGACTAATTTAAACATTTCTGCCTCACGGCATGTTCTTCTGGGTGGTGTAATATAGTTCTGGTGAATGGGACATCTGAAGCTCCCTCCCAGACATGAAATGGTTGTGAAGACACTGCCTGATGCCTGAGACTTTCTACCAGAATTTGGAGAAAACTGAACCCATTCATGGTGGAGGGATTTGGAAAGTGATTTAGTTCAGATGGACTGGAGAACATTCCACAGCTGAGATGTTTTTTCTGTATTTGAGTATGAAAGTACAAACATCCTGGGAGAGTCCTGTCTTTTCTCACCACCACACACCTCAGTAATGATTTCAGTAGGTTGCGCCATTCTCCCGAAACTCGGGGCGTGACTGTGTTCGGTGTCTGCGGTTTACTTGAAGAATGGAACCAGATGAAGTGCTAAGCCATTAGGTGAAAGAGAAAAAGAAAGGATGAGTGTCATCCTTAAAATATTGCTAACTTTCTAAGAATTGGTTGCTTCATTCCACCCATTCTTGAAGAAAACCTTTTTTACACAGTCATCGCTTTCAGGACGAACCCTCAGATGGCGTTACATTACTCGTCCAGCTTGCGTAATGGCTGATACAATACTGTAAAATACACCAGCATTGCTGAACACAGCCTATGCTGAAGAACACCACATGCTCAGGTTTTTCCCCTTAAATTCCACCCTCATCCAGTGGGCTAATTCAGAACTCCGAGTGAATTTAGTGTCAAATGGTTTAAATGGTTCTAACTGGGGCTGAAAGGAAGCCGAAGTCATAAATCGGTGCATTTTATTTGATCTCCTCTCCTACCAGTCAAGCTACACGTGTCTTTTGAGTTTTTACTGGTGATGGTGGTAAAGTATCTCCTTCAATCCCCTCCTGATCTGTGACAGATGGGACCAGCACAAGTAAAAAGGTTTATGGTAGCGAGACTAGCTATGTTACACAGGTTGGAGACGGCAGCGCTGATGAAGAGACGGACAGCAAGCAGGAAGTGATCTTCTGGTGCTGAGATTTGCATCCGGAGGGACAAGGATGACAGGATTAGGAACGAGTAAGAGGATCAGCTCAGTTTGCACAAGTTGGAGACAAAGTGAGAGAAGCAAGATTGCATTCGTTTGGGCGTGTCCAGAGGAGAGACGAGGAGCATATCAGGAGAAGGATGTTGAGGATGGAGCTGCCAGGAAAGAGGAGAAGAGGAACCCCAAAGAGGAGATTTATGGATGTGGTGAGAGAGGACATGCAGGGGGACAGGGTGAAAGAGGAAAATGCAGAGGACAAGAAGGAATGGCAGCCCTGTGGTGAAGCAGCTGAAAGAAGTGACCAGAAGTGGCCAGAATGACCAGGTCCTTTCTGTGTGAAGTGGACATGTTGTCCCTGTGTCTGTTTCCTCCAGGAGCTCCACTCTCCTTCCACAGTCCAAAGGCCTGCACATCAGGTGGACTGGAGATGCTAAATTGTCCCCCTCGGTGTGAGTGATGTGTCCCCACCTTTCGCCCTGTGAGGGCTGGGATAGGCTCCAGGGCTGAGGGAGAGAACATTCCTAGAAACAGATTTTTGGAGCAGGGTTGGGCAATCGTACTGTTCATCCAGGCTGACCTTCAGAACCTCTATGCCCTGCATGAGCTGAAGGCCCCAGCGGGCGTTGGAGCCCAGGCTGTTGTGTTTTGTCAGGCTTGTGTTTCTCCTGTCAATGCTGGCTCCTGCAGTACAACCGCACGGTTAAACCGGTATGATTTGGTTCCAGCCTGAGTCACAGGATACTGTGCATTCCCAGCATTGCTCATAGCTGCCTTTAAAACCTCCCTCAGACCTGCAGCTGTAAGAGGATCTGGAGGCAGCAACGCTTTTAAAGTTCACCCCCAGGAGATTCACGCATCGGACCGTTTTCTAGCAGCAGCCCTGCAGGTCGGCCGCGGATGACTCTAGGATTTTGAGCCAAAGTTTAATCTTGCATGTAAGAACTTTGCATCCTTCACTTTACTGGAAACACATGGATTGGCTGATATTTATCGATTGGCTGTGGATTCTTGAGAGAAACATGAGAAAAATGAAAACATCCTCCAGTCAAAGCCACATACTTCAGCTCAGACTTCACGCTGTGCAGTGTGTACTGGTGTGTGTGTTTCAGTGTATCTAGTGGAGAACGTGCCTGTGCTGGACCATCGGCCTGGGAGACAGGCTTCTTCCTGGAGCACTGCTTGAAGAAAGCGTCTCCCATAAAACGGGCAGTAGGTCAGGGAGTCGATTCTGAGTCCGTCTTCAACCTGAGAGGGTGTAAACGTTCAGGATATAGTTAACAGAATTCATACAGGTTAGCATTTCCTGTCAGAGAGGGGAACGTCCTGTGTGTGGAGTGTTCACGATCATGTCCCTGCAAGCCCAACACACCCTGACTATTTACTATCCCTGTCTGTCTCTCTCTCACTGTCTCTCTCTCTCGCTGTCTCTCTCTCTCTCTCTGTCTCTCTCTGTCTCTCTCTGTCTGTCTTTCATCATGATGTGCAGAGCTCAGCCGGGCAGATCTGGAGTGCACTGCTGCTGTTGCTCATGACTGAGGAATGTGAGAGGGAGGGGTGAAGTGTACAGCTGGAGGAATTATAAACCCTTCATAAGTGCAGCTATGAAGTGTGTGTGAGTGTGTGAGTGAAATAAAGTGTATAACAGATGTTTTGTGTCCTCCGTGGTTTGTAGGCCACAACTGGACACACACACACACACACACACACACACACACACAAACAATGCATGACATGCTGGCAATGAATACAACATCCTGGAGGAAGTGATGTGTAAATGTATTTCAAAAACACACTCACACTCACACACACACACACACAAAGCATGTTATGGCAGCAGAGAGTGCAACATCCTGGAGGAAGTGATGCGTCATTTTCATGTCACTGAAAGAATATATCAGTACAAAATCAGAGCTGCGTGTTTATTAAAAGATTTTTATTTGGTACAGTGACGTGTGTTTCCCTCTTTATGTTTACATTCCATGTATTTATTCTATTTCTCTATTTTTACATTCCTTGAAGAGGCATGTATAGAAGGTGTTGTTCTTCATCTTCATCAGTTACATCAGGGCTGTGTCCCAATTCTGTCATAAGCACGCTCTAAAAAGGACATACATGTGTTCTTATTAATATTGTAATACTGCACGATGCACCTGTAACATCCAACAATTGGGGGGATGTTGCCATGGCAACATGCATCATATAAAGCTCCCTTGTAGCAACAGCCGGAGGCCGGTCAAGTCCCGATGCTATCCTGAGAAAAAGGGGCAGTAAATTCGGAGGTCATCAATCGTGTTTTGGACATTTCAGCTCTGGTGACAGTAGCTGATGCTAGGCTAGCCTGTGACTAGCCTCAGAGCTACACTTACAAAGCAGTGCCTCATTATCAAACTTCTCAGAGGCAGCAAACGCTTTCCTTCATCAGCGGCTTTACTTCCTACTTTCACCATGAACTTGTTGCTCACTAACAACAAACATCAAAAGTTCAACATTTACCACCAAGAGCAGCTTATCATATTTCTCCAGAAATCAACACAGTGCTGTGCAAAGTCTTCAACGCCAGTATGTTTCTAGACAATAGTTACATTTGCAAGCCACAAACACAGTACACAACTACACACATTCAATACTTGGTATGACGGCACAGCCTCAACTCTCTTAGGCAAGCTTTCTTGTCGCTTCTTTAAGTTGTCTTCAGGAACACTTCTCCTGGCTTCTTGAAGGACGTTCCAAAGCTCTTCTTTGGACATTGGCTACCATTTGTCCAAGATGATCCCGCATTGCTTTTGCCTCTGGAACTGCTCAGACACACAGTCTGGACTGAAAACGAGAACCAATAATCTTTCCAAAGACTTCAGGAAGCCTGGAGAACTGTTCCTCAAGAATACATTAAAATTGCAACAAAAGTCTGGCAAAGCACTGAAGGACGTTCCAAAGCTCTTCTTTGAACAGCGGCTGACTTCTATTCTGTTCTCTGTCGAGATGATCTAGCTCCTGAAGGTCTGGCCTTCAGGAAGCCTGGAGAGCTGTGCCTCGACAATACATTAAAAAACAGGAAGGTCTGGCTCTTTGGAAGCAAAATGTAAAGAAATGAAAGATAGTTCAAGATGTTTTGCACCATACTGTACATTTTTTGGCGTATTTGTTTTAAGTGGGTGCTCAGTGTCTGGGACGCTGTGAAAGAAACTCACTTTTGTAAGACTTCGAATGAAAACATAACGAGACTGATCCTCAACAGTTTACAAGGCTCTATTCTCAGGCCATTTTTGGGCAGGTTGTCAATTTGGACCACATTCCTTCACTTGATGTGTCTGAAGGTCTGCTTCCCTGCCTACTGTTAGGATGCCGACAGATCCATAATTGGCCGTGAAGTGCTCATGAAACCAAGAACCATCATTCATGGTGTTTGGACATCTTAAACAGAACACGGTTTAGTTCCATGAGTCCAGCATTTCCACACTAGCTGTGGTTGATGGTCACCACTGTGACTGCCTTCCACATTCATATCCAGTTAGTCATTAGGAACTGCAAGGTGAATTAAACTCTAGAGGTCACAGAGGTCAAACATCAGGCATGGCCTGCTGCCGTTAACATCTGCTGATCAATGTGCTGCTCTTATAATCAAGATTATGAGGCTCCTTCAGCAAACATGCCTCCTGCTCTCTTTAAACACAACTGAATCTGGTTCTTGGTTCTAAGCTGTGAATGTTTTGCAAACCTGAACATTTTAAGAAAAAATCTTAACCAAGAAAGTGATCTGTTCAGCTGTCCGTAAGGTTTGATGTCCCTCAGTGGGTTTAGATGTTCTGATGATCTGGCTATTTGTTGAGGAGATACTGGGCCATTTGCAGCACCTACAGATGTCTAGATCTCATTTCAGGCCTAGAAGCTATAGGACGTCTGAAGAACCTTTGAGGTGATGCTAACATAGTTTTGTGAGAACTTGATACGTTCACCGACACCGTTCTTCAGAAATCAGCACAGCGGAACAAATCAGAAGGCACAAAAGGACAAGCAGATGAGTTTCACATATTTATTCAAATAAATAAGACATACAATATTAAAAGAATATTAATTAAATAAATAACATTAAATAAATAACTAGTACTATGTACAACTGTCTCTTCATCAGTCTCAACAGCAGACTAGTGTCCATTTCAAGTAGTGTCCAGTCATCCGGCCTCCATCTGCAGGGTCTCGTTCAACAGGTAGGTCTAACTCGTGTCGGGATCATAGCTCAGCCATCAGATCACGATGAAGTACGCTGAGCGGTCCCTTCAAGTTTCATCCCAGAGTTCATGTCAAAGGTCCAGTCCTTCAGAGCAGTCCCGAGTCGGCTTGTCTCGCCGGTCTGTCTCGGAGGGGTGAAGCTGGATGAAGAGAAGAGGACGCCGCTAGCGTCCCTGTCAGGCTGAGCACCATCTTCAGACGTCACCACTCGGCGAAGCAGAAGATCAACAAGTGTTTGGGTCTGGTGGAGGACGGAGGAGTCTCGGTCTTCTTTTTGTCCTTCGTTTTCAGTCAGTCGGGCTCACTCTCTGGAGCTTGGTGCCCTTGGGGGTTCTCTCTCTGTCTCTCTCTCTGTCTCACTGCTCGCTCCCCAGTTTGTGGTAAACCGGGTACAGAAGGGCCACCACGTAGCCGCCGCTCCTCGCGCTCGGCTCACGCGCCTCGCTGTCCCAGCACGGCCGCGCCTGCTTGGGTGTCTCGCTCGCCGGACACGTGTCTCCTATCGGCCACCTGCCCCACGCGGCGCCCAGAGCGCGCGCAGCCTCCAGCCCGTCCTGGCGCCGCGCGCTTTCCGCGGCGAAGGGCTCCTCGGCCGTGACGTCATCCTCGGTATAGATCTGCAGCAGGACCACCAGGCAGAGCGCGAGCAGCCAGCGCTTGGCGGCACTCCGCTCGGCGGGCGGCAGGTAGCGGCGGCCCGTGCTCGGGTAGAGCACGCGCGCCACGCGCCGTCGGCGGGGCCGCGCGCACTCCGGCGCCGGCCGCGCGGGGATCTGGTCGAACGTGAACACCTCGGGCTCGGTGTTGCGGCGCGCGCACAGGGACATGCTGAAGGTGTCCGTTCTGCACATGATATCCGTCTGTCTGTCTCTGTCTGTCTGTCTGCGTTCAAGTGTTCTCTCGTGCTCGCGCTTTGCGTCTCGAGCTCGGTATGAGGTTTGGAGCCGCGCACGCAGCGTTTATATAGTCTTAGCGCCCGCCCACTGAACCCCTCCCCCTACACACACACACACACATACACACACTCATACACACACTCATACACACACACACACACACACACACACACACACACACACTCATACACACACACACACACACACACACACACACACACACACACACACACACACACACACACAGAGTTACTCAACACAGAAAATTCCACATTTTTACACCAAGTTTGTAGAAGCATAGACTGACCCAGAGAGGTCAGAATTATTATTATTTTTATTATAATTATTATTACCACTACTATTATTATTAATTATTAATTATTATTATTATTACTATTGTATAATTATTATTATTATTGCTATTATTGTTGTTTTTATTATTGTTGGCATTGTTATTGTTATTTGTGATAATGCTGGCAAAAAAAACTAACTAGTAACTAGCAAAACTGAATAAGTGAACCTTTCTCACAGTAATAAAAATAATTATTAGAATAAATAATTGTATAAGAACTAACATTATTATTAACACTATTAATAGTAAAAATAATGATAGGAATCGTCACACACAATAACTTTACATGCAAATGTGCTTATGTTATCCCACAACAGAGGAACGAATCATTTAATAAGAACAATAATTTGGGAAAGAATATCTTCCCTCTTTCCTCATGTGGGACAGCGGCGTCCTGGCGTTTCGGGACGAGGCTGCAGGATCAGGAGGTCATGAAGGTCGGGGCAGCGCTGGTCTAGTGCTGAGGGAGTCGCCCCAGATCGGAAGATTGTGGGTTCGACTCCCTCACCAGTAGGTTGCCCTGAGGTACCCTTGAGCAAGGTACCGTCCCCGTCACTGCTGTCGGCGTGTGTGTGAAAATCAGAGGTGTAATTTGGAGGTGGTTCACTGACAAGAATTTCAGTCACTTTCACTAAAAGGGGTTTTTGTATCCGACGAGGTGCTTTAACTGGAAGAACACAGTCTTGTCCCGACTCAGTCCGGTCTCAGCACCACCTTTCCTCACTCCATCACTTTATGGATGTCAGAGCTCATTTCTGAGTACCCAGCCTACAGTGAACATACACGTAGGAGCGGCCTGCCTGCTGGGTGGAAACATCTGCTCAGTTCTGGAATTTTCTCCCAAACTAAGCCGCCGTTCCTGGAGATCAGGGTGAAGTTGTGGCCCAGAACGCAGACTGTCTGCTCCTTTTCTGGAAAATGTGGTGGGTATCTTTATGGGCAGGACACTTTCAGTTCAGGAGAACATTGCGCTCATCTTCGGGGAGCTCCGGCCTGCGACCTCTGCCTCTGCTCACCTGCGAAGGGCGATGACAGATGCCTGCGGCACTTTGCGGTGATGACATGAGGCATGAGACTGCCTCACAGGTCGTCCTCTGGTGTGTATGCTGGTAGACGTCCACCTGTAACTCGGCATTCTTTAACTCGGTTCCTGATGGTTCTCATGGTTCCTGAGAATGATAACAGGTGATGGAATGCCTCATCCAGGGCGAAACCTCACCTCATTGCAGACGCAACCCCGGGGCTATTTAGTTTGGAAACAATCCAAATGCATAAAGCGTGTGTCACCTTTCTAAGATTAACTCACTCTCTGTGTGAACGGGGGGTTGGTGTTGCTGACACACCGCTAGGTGTGTACTGTGAGCTGGATGATTTAGGATGACCTCAGCAGCAGCACCTATAACACTGCAGTCTTTGGCCAAAAATGGCCAAACTCTGGCTCGCCTCTCGCCCGTCACCATGGTGTTGGGGTGGCTGGCTTTGCTCCAATAAATAGATGTATATTTAGCTTTGATCTTTTCACTGCTTGGAGCATCATCACAGGCATCTTCTTTGGAAATTTTTGAAGAACACAGTGCTTCTTCTTATGCTTAAGGGCCAATTTTGCAGGAATCCTTTTCTTAAGTAAAAGAGTTGCAGTAAGTTCACATCACCAGGGATCGGAAATGTCCACAGTTTATGGTGCAGGCTGTCTGAAGTAGCTTGGGGTGGATATTCAGCTGCTGACCAAGAGGTTGTGGGTTCAGGCCTGGCTCTGTCCCATCTCTAGCACCATTTGGGCCACTGAGGAAGACCCCTAGCAGTTCCAAGGAGACTCTTCTTAGTATTAAACCATATACAACACTAAGGGTTATCATGGGCTGCCATTCAGGACAGAGCTCGATTCAACAAATCATCTCAAAGTAAGAGTAATAAATGGAGCCTGGTTGATCCATGTGATGAAGATGAAGAAGGTTTGGAAATGAATTATGATTGTTGGAATCCTAGTTCTGTGAAGGACTGCTGACCTGTCCCGGGTGTTTCGTCGCATTTAGCCCTGTGAGAGCCAGGATGGGCTCCAGCACTCCTCATGACCTTAATTAGGACAAGCGGCTATGAAAATGAGTGAGTGCCCAGTGCAACCTTACCAAGCAACAAACCTTGCAACATGAATGTAGATGGTAATAAGTTTCCTGATCCATGACAAAAGCATTCCTGAGACACAGGCAATGAGCCAAACACATAGACTATCTCACTCATTAGCCTTTGACGATCTTCTCATTGTTTTCATACCTTCAGTCATTAGCCTGCAGCGGAGCTGACCTGCGGCTGGAGAATGTTCTGAACATATAGACCTACCAGGGTAGGAGTTGATCGCAATTCGCAGAGCTTCTTCAGCATTCAGCAGTGTTTCTGTGGGTTCTAGATGAGTTAGCCTTAGCTCAGCTTGGGTTCTCATGGCCCGCCGGGTGACTCAGCTAGCCACGGTTGGCGATCCAGGCTGACCGGCAGGAAAGTGTGCATGAGTGAGATGTGGGTCATTGTTGGAAGACAGAAGCGTCTCTTTCATTTCTGCCGTGGCACGAGGCCATCGCAGAGGCTACGTGCAGTTTTTCATGATGGGGCACAATCAATCTGCAGTACTGGCGCCAACAGATAGGGGGCAGATCACTGCCAATTACAACACATTGGCTTGTTAGTTGCCACAACGGGGCATTGTTTTGAAAGAAGCTACTGTTCTAAATCCAGCTCATGCACCCATAGCAGACCTTTTCAACAAACGGGTTCATTACAGAAACATTTTAGAGTCTGAAAAAGCAGCGGCCGTTTTGTGGATGTTTGTCATGAGCTTGTCCTTTCTTTAAGTCGTTTTAAGGAACAGTTCTTCAGGCTTCTTGAAGGACATTCTGAAGCTCTTCTTTGGATGTCAGCTTCAGGGACTGCACTGCAAATGAGAGCCAAAAACATTGACTATCAGGAAACCTGGAGAGCTGTTCCTTAACAATACTCTAAAAAAACGTGTCTGGCTAAAAATGGAAGAAATGAGAGAAGAAAAGACGTCTGAACAATACTGTATTTAGTTCTTTTGTAAAGCGTGGAATATTCCTAGCCTAGCGCGTACAATCCGTCCAGGTTGCACTCACCAAAGGAAGCTTTAAAATAGCTCTCGGGGACAATTAGCTTTGTCCCTTTTCAACAGTGGAGTCAATAAAGAAGGCTTAGCCAGAGCGAACAACAAAGCATGGCATTTGCGAAATGATAAATCATCGGAAGGGGTGTTCCCCACGGCAGATGATCACTCCAGCGTCATGGTGGTTAAGTGACAATGCATTGTTTAAATGAGCTTCATTCTTAAGATTCATATTGTCTTTGTTAAATGTCTTCACATTAGCACGTGACAGGAGAACATCCCACACACTTCAACACACGTTTCAACGCTCCCACGTGCGTATGCTTGTAATTAATGTGTTATTATTGTTTGCTTGCAAGCCGCAAAGCCAGGAGTCCTAGTCTTGCTAATAATAGCTTAACTTTAAAGAGACGACAAATCAGGACTGGGTCGTGGTCAAGCTGCTGTAAATTCCCAAATGTTTGAGAGCTTGGTGGACTCTGTGTTGTTGTTCACTCAGCACTCAGCCATGTCTGAAACGTCTTCTGTGAGCCTGTCTCAACCCTCCCTCTCTGCACAACAACAAACACAGCTGTCAACTCGGCGAGGACAAGGGACGTGCACAATCGGACGCTGCCACTGGAAGGACTCTCAAACTTGGCAGCTTTTCAGAGACACCCAGAATGGTTTTGGAGATGTCCACTGTACTTTTAAAGACGTCCAATGGGATTTTAAAGGTGTCCAATAAGGTTTTATGTTCCTTGGAGTTTTAAAAAAGACCTATGGGACCTGAAATATGAAATGTTTCCAGATTTAAGACAGATTTAAGATTTAAGTGATATTTTAAAAATGTCCAATTGGGTTTTAAATGTCCAGGAAGGTCTTAAAGATGTCCTATGGATTTTGAAATATGTCCATTTATATTTTAAACATGTATGTTAAGCTTCTTAAAGCTGTGCAGTAGTCTTCTTATACATGTGCAGTGGTCTTCTTAAAGATGTGCAGTGGACCTTTAAAATCTGTTTTAAAGATTGGAAAGATGCCCAGAGATGCCCAGTTGTGGTTTAATAGATGTCTAATGGGCTTTTAAATGTTTTTCACATGATGATAAAAATGTCCCACTGGGTTTTAAATACAATCAGTTGGGTATTGGAGTTGTCCAGTGATGTTTTAAAGATCTCCAATGGGGTTTTAATGATGCACGTTAGGGTTTTTAAGAACTTTCTCACTACTGGGATTTTAAACGTACTTGCTAGGAATTTGTCCAGTTTGGTTTTAGCGTTGTTCAGTAGTGCTTTTAAAGAACTTCAAGCAGGATTTAGTCAAAGGTACTGGTGTAGCATGTGCTCGGTGTAGTGTAGGGGGTGATGCTCTGTGATATTCTATAACTTGATTACATTGGAACTCGCTCTGGAGATAAGAGCCTCTGCAAAAGCCATAGATGTAAAAGTCCACTGATGAGTTTAAAGCATGCTGAAGTGATTTTAAGAGATTTAAAGACATGTTGGAAATTGAATTAGACTTATTTTACATTATATCATGTAGAGTGTCCCTGACTGTCCATTTTCTCAGCCCACAGTCCTGCAGTGTTTGGACTGAGCTACGTCACAGCGGTGAGGTGAGGACGGCATGACATAGGCAAACTAGTCATCCGTACACCCTATAATTCACCTCTAAACATGCTTAAACTTTATCAGCAGCCACTACTCAGCCACGTTAGTCAGCTAGGCCACATGACCTGCCTAGCAACGAAGATCTGTCCCTTCACCACAGTTCCTGAAGCACAAGGCCTTTAATTAAGAACGATTGAGATAAGCAATGCTAGAGACGTGACGATGAACTTTTTTAGTCTTTAGAACATATATATGTATACATACTTCTTCTTCCTCTTTCAGCTGCTGTTAGGGGAGACCACAGTGGACCAACTGTCTCCGTTTCTTCATGTCTTCTGCATCTTCTTCTTTCAAGCCAACCACCTGCATGACCATTCTGTTTAATTGTGTTCACATATTACATACACGTGCTGATATATATGTTAACATGGATAAAGTTCTTAAACATCCCATTCGTTCTTCCTGCTTCCTCTTCTCTTTCCTGGCAGCTCCATCTTCTCTCCTCTGGACATGTCCAAACCAGCACAGTCTCACTTTTCTCACTTTCCAAACCGTCCAACCTGAGCTGTCCTGCCATCCTTGTCCGTGCTGTCACTAATCTCAGAATCTTTAACCCTGACACATCCAGCTCCACCGCTTGTCTTTTCATCGCCTTCTCTAATCCATGTAACATAGCTGGTCTCACTACTGTCCTGTAAATCTTCCCTTCTGCTCTTGCTGGTCACAGATCACTCCTGTCATTCTTCTTCACCCATTCCAACCTGCCTGCACTCTTTTAATGCTTCCAGAAACACACGACTCTACTAGAACTTTCCGACAGAAAATAGTCAAATGAAAGATCAGAGTTCTTGGACCTGGTGGAATTCGAGTCCACTGAATAGTTGTAATGGTCGTGGTTCTATAATGCTAGCCCCCCCCCCCCCCCCCCCGCCAATCACGTCTCTCACGGCCCCCTGTCATGCCGTTTTGCAAGAGAACAGTGATAGTCTCGAGGGGTGTGGATGGTAACTATGGGGTTGCTGTGGAAAGAAACAAATATGTACAATGGTGCTGATGATGGAGCAGGCCTTAAGTGACAGAACACAAATCAAGCAGACAGGTGTGTCCCACCCCTTGGTGAGCAGGCAGACAGACACACTTACACACTCACACACACACACACACACACTCACACACACAAACAAAGCAGCTCTTGTTGAGGATTTTGAACACTAGGCCTACGTGATGCAAATTTTCATACAGGTGTTCCCCCATTCAGTAGTGTGTATGTGTGTGTGTGTGTGTGTGTGTGTGTGTGTGTGTTATGGGTATGATGTAATGCGTAGGTTGATTCTGAGAGGTGTGTCAGCGTGTGATTGTGTGATTGTGGCATATCTCTATCTGATAAGTCATGCCTTCACTGAGACTGAGAACGGAGTTCCCTCAGCTCCGTCGGCTGCTAGTTTCTCTAACAAACATGACAAACCTGACAAACATGTAGCGATAAGGAACGTCAGGCCAGAACCACATCATCCACAGCTGAACTACAGTCCGCCTCTAAAGCCTAATGCTCAACCTTCACTGCTCTCCAGGGTTTTTCAAAAAGTCTGATGATGGTAAAATGTCCTTTACTGCCATAAATGTATTTTTATCCAAAGCTTTTCCAAACTCTGGAAGAACATCTCAGGCATCAGGCAGCATCTTCACCACCTGTCAGGGAGCTTCAGACATCTGGTTCCATTCATTCGTCCCGTACTCAGTCCCCAGATGTGGTCGAGACGTTCCAAAATCTGATTCTTAAGTTTACACCAGTCACCTAAATCTTCCCAGACTCCTCTAAACCCAATCAGACGTCCTCCAGCTCCTCATTAAGGTGGAGCAGACTTGTGGGTGTGGTTTAGGGCACAGTAGGTCTGCTTGGATACTAAAAAGAAATACTCACAGACATAATGAAGAGCTTTATGAGGTTTGAGTTGTTTGGGAGAAGTCTTGGGGAAGATTTGGATGACTCTTGGCTTCTAGTGTATGCAAATTTAGTTTCATATCTCCATTTCTGAAAGAAAGAAGCAGAATCTAGTCCTGGGCGGTCAACCGCACCCGAGCTCAGAGGACAAATGCATCAAGTGGTTTTATCTGGAACCACATCAGCCTCAAAAACAGGCTTATAAAGAGCAGGACAACAGAAAGAGACATAAATGAGGGTGTTTTTATTGAAACTGTGAGCTTATTACATCGACAATAATGCACAGCAGGTATATACAGGGAACGTTACAGTTATATACAGGATAGATACACACACACAGGAACGTTCTCATAGAGAACAGTGAAGCTGCCATCCAGACACTGCTACAGTATGGCTGGGTTACACTGGATCGTGATTCACCCAGTGAGACCCCGACTCACACTTTCCCTTTTTTTATCCCCAAACACACTCTCGGACCATGTCCACTCGCACGCATTCTCAGACACACAGCAGGCTCGGAGAGGTGTGTGTACAAGGGGGAGTGTGAATCATGGAGGCACTTTCTCCTGCTGTGTGACGCAGTGTGTGTATCAGGTTACGGCTCACAGCAGGCCTACAGCTGTGTGTGTGTGTGTGTGTGTGTCGGGAAGTCCAGCTCAGTCGGGTTTTTTCAGTCATGCCGTGTTGCACTGGGCAGCCTTAGTAGTGTCTGGGAAAGCTGCCTCAGCAAACTGGCCGGTTCAATCAGGCCAACATCCGCTTACGTGTGCGTGTGTGTTTGCAGTGGGGAGCTGGGGGCCTCCGCTCATGCACAAGACTGGGAAATGAACCACATGAACCATCCACTACATGCAAGACTGCATGCACCCTTTAAGGATAATCCAGTCATCTAGAGAGGGTTTGGTGTGAAATGGCTCAGATTTCTTCAAAGTGTCTGTCAGCTGTCAGCTGTTGAGAGAACTGGACCAGGTCTGAAATGTTAAGCTTTGAAAAAGCTTTGAAATGTTCATTTGCAGTGAGTTCAGTCTTTGTCCACAGAACATTACACCAGTATACATCAAATAATTTTAGCTCTACATCAGAAACCGAGAAAATTAAGGCTGTTTTTGGTCAAACTCGACACAAGAGTTTGTCCAGAAACGTCACGTCCATGTTCACCCCACCACGCACTGGGGCTGGGCCGCAGAATGGGTGTTGAGTCCCAAACACACAGCCACCTCGGGACACCCCAGGGTCTTCTCACAGACACATTCCCCAGCCTGGACCGTGCCTTCCTGGGCATCCCAGAGCCCGTCTTCCGTGTAGATCTGGAGGAACAGCAGGGTGGACAGCAGGATGAGCCACCGGCGCGTGGGGTCAGCATCCTCTTTCGGCAGCACCTTTCGCACTCTTGGGGGGTAAAGCACCCGACGGGGACGAGGCCTGGAGACCCTTTGGGAGCAGGACGTTAACGAATGAGGCTCAGAAGAAGGGGAGCACATTGCTGGAGGCCAGAAAAAAATAAATCAAGTAAATCCAATAAATCGAGATGCTGAAGTTCGTTAGCACACGTTTATTGCCTGCAGTAAGTTGTACAGGGTCAGGAACTGCATGAGCAAGTGCACCTGTCTAGGCCACTGTGGGGTGATTTGAGCAGGGCTGCCCAGCTCTGGTCCTGGAGAACCGATGTCCTGCACAGTTTGGTGATATCAAACCGTGTGGGACACCGGCTTATCAGGACTGGAGTTGGGCACCACTGATTTAGGCCCACAGGAAGCACCATGCTAACATTGTGAACCAAATCATCACATCTTGGTGGATTGACTGCATTTAGAATGAGACCTAAAGAGCGTTTCGTTTTGTGGCTCACCTGTTTAGTGATGAGAAAAGAAATCAGCAAGGTTTCTCGTGCAGGTAGAACGGGCTGGAAGCACTGGTGTGTTCTTCCTCTGTGACTCGCCTTCTGCTCCCTTTCCAAGGATGCTTGGAAATCAGAAATCTTTAGCTTTTTTCTCAGTTAGCGTAGCATTAAAAGTTTGAGTCTTCCTCAACCTCAATTTCACAAACGGTTACAAGGTTTCCCTCTTGTTCTGCCGGCTGCTGCTGCAATTCCCTCTTTAAATACACCTGAGGTGGGCGGGCTCTCCACACCTGAGGGTCCAGGCACCACCCTTGTGTAGGTCGAAGGGTCATTAAAGTTATTTTTAGCGCCAAAAAAACAGGAGGTTTCATTCTCGTAGCCTGGAGCGCGTCTTGCCCTTGCATTCCTTCATACCGTTCATTCCAAACATACTGTAAACACCCCAAATGAAGTTCTCACTCACACAGATCAGTGAGAAAACACCACCCTTCAGAGCGTCTGGAACCGCCGCTAGATGATACATGTTTGTTCTTGCATGTTTTGAGGCTTCTGCAAGCCGTGCATGATCCACTGTCAGCTGGTGCAGCTCTGTTAGACTCTTGTTTCTTAGTGTGAGTGCTGAAAAATTTGGAAAATGCTGCGGATGCACTTCTCGAGTTGTGTGTGAAGCCTCTGCTTTCTGCAGCTTCTTAGCAGCTTCGCTTAAGAATGAAGAACAACTGCTGGTATTTAGCCTTGGTCCTCCAGTAAAGTGATACCAAACCAGCAGGTCCACAAAATCTTAAACTGGGATTTTGTACAATATTTTCAAGAAAGTAGTTTAGATGGGGATCCAGAGCAACTTTGTCAGCTCTCAGTGATGGTGAAAGACATCTGAAGCTCAGACTTGAAATGGTTGAAGACACTGTCTGAAAGTTTGGAGAAGATTTTGGGCTAAAACTAACCCACTCATGCTGGAGGAATACGGCCCAAAGAAAAGTGGTTTGGTTCAGATTTTTTGGAGTGTTTCACCACCATCTACCCACTTTCCAAATGTTAAGAGACATGTGGAGCCTCAGCTTCATACCAGACTTTGTTCGTCACCATCAACAACTGAACCGTAGAGACATTTTGTAAAAATCGCTTGAATACCTTCTTAGTACAACGTTCTTGCATTTTTCAACCTCAAGGCCTTGAAACACCAAACTGACTGTCAGCCATCCACACCTTCAGGCTGTCGGACGTGAACATCTGTAATTGGTAGGGTGTGTCCCACACCTATGGATGGAGTCAGCTCTCCTGTGAAAGAGAGCACCAATGCCACTCTCAGGAGGACACACAGTTCTGTTATATATGTTTCTACAAACTAAAGCCTGGCGCCCTCACTAATTTCATGGACTTGCAAAAGAATACAGAATAATTTTGACTATCGTCCATCTAATATTTCATGAAAGTCTTCTGAGTTTGCATCTGTGGTACAAAAGTAGCAGTTTGGATGGTTTAGACTTTGTTTGGGTGGATTGGACTCCGGAGCATGCCGTCCTGCCTGGCAACCACCGCAGTCAGATTGGCTGGCATGGAAGGAAAATGAGATGAAGTCAGGCATCGAACAAAACTATTACCCCTAATAGCTCCATCATTACACAGGTCTCGCTCTTTTACCCTGCAAAGCTGTTTCAACCTGAAGAAAGGAAACCAGAGCCGAGGGCAGGACATGATTCACTCCGAAAAAAAAACTCCACTCTTTCTGCCTGAACGAATGCAGGCTCCGGGACGGTTTATCCTCGCTCTATGGACAGAACGAACTCACTGTTGCTTATTACAGGGCATTGACTAAAACACAGGGCCAGTTAAAGTGCATGTGATTTTAAATATAACCGCAGACCCATAACAATCTACAACAATAAAGGTAAATATAACCATGCCGTCCAACAGTTTGTCATTGTCGTCCAATGTCCACAGAGCTCAACCTCCTCCAGATGCAGGCAATCAGCCAAGTCATGCCTGGAGTCCAATTTCAGACTTCAACCCACTCAAAACTTCTCTAAATCCACTCAAACCTACTCCAGTTCTTCATTGAGGTGAATCAGAGCTGTGGGTGTGGTTTAGGACACATTAGGACATGCAACACCTGGTTGTTTAAAGTCTGGTCTAAATTCAGTATTTGGTCTGACCAGCGTTACTCTTCAACAACGTCTGAACTCTCGTAGGCAGGCTTCCTCGTCGTTTCTTGAAGTAATAGTTCTCCTGGCTTGTTGAGGAATGTTCCGACGCTCTTCTTTGGCTCCATTCTTTGTCAAGATGATCCCACACTGCTTCTGCCTCTGAAGCTGCTTAGGTACACGGACTGTACTGAAAATGAGAGACAAGAATTTTGTCCTTCAGGGAGATCTGGAGAACTGTCCCTCAACAACACATGTAAAAATATAAGAAAGTATTTCCATATTCCTCTGAAAGCCTGGTAGGGCTTAACTAGTCAAGTCAAGTCAAGTCAAGTCGAGTCAGTTTTATTTATGAAGCACTTTTTCAGCTGTTGTTCACTAAGCAGCTTTCCAGAATCCAGTCCGAGCCCCAGTCGGGTAAACCGAGGGCGACGGAGGCAGAACTCCCCAAACAGGAGGAAGGACCCTTGGGAGGAACCAAGACCCAAAAGGGGAACCCGTCCTCAAAGAAGGAAAGGAAGAGAAAGAGTTTATAAATGAACAGATTTAGTGATGAGTCCAGTAAAGTAAGAGTTCCAGTAAAAGAGTCCGTTAGTGTCTGTAGTTGGAAGGTTGGAATACCTATGTCCATTGTAGAGGTGGAGGACAGCTGTCCATCTCAGACAGAGAGAGAGACATTAGATCTGTTTTGGAGTCACAGTGTCCACACTTTATAGAGTGCAGAATTGTGACTCCAGCAAACTCCATATTACAGTCTGACTAGAAAGGACAGAACCGAGGGTTTTAAAACATGAGACACCTTGAGACACTGGCGTCTCCGCACACCACTGTCGTGTGATCGCGTGAGAGAGCTAGACAGCAGCCACATATTTCTGAGCTGTAGGGACAAAAACCTCTCAGAAGATGTAGACTGAAGCAAGTTGGAGCAAGAGGAAAATGATTGGACTTTTGTCCAAAACTTGGGGATATGCCAGTGTCCTCATCGCTTAAATGCTGTGATTTAGTTTTAAACCTTACAACATGGGCTGAGGTTTTGACAACATGAGCTACTTTGACAAGGCGTTTTGAACGGCTTTAGTCATTGCTCACATAACGACAGAGTCCTGAGTGTTGTGTGTATCTGGATCCCACAGATGTTTGTTGTTACCTTTCGTTCGTGGCCTCTTGTTATCTTTAGCACTAATGTGTGGCAGCGAGGTGGACGAGGGGTCCTGCCCTCTGTAGGGTTTTATAGGACGATCACGTCATTAATCGTGATAATGTTGCCTCAAGAATGAGCCACGCTAGTGAGTCATTTTAGCTGTTTAGGAAGTTTCTGAAAGTGTTTATATCTGTGTATTCATTTATCTCCGGTCCAGCACATGGAAGCCATGAACTCTTTTTCTTCAGATGGGTAGTGACAGGACCTGTCTCCACACAGCACAACTCAAAAAAAAGTTCTTTTTTATAACAAAAAGTTCTTTTTTAAAAGAAAGAAAGAGAAAACTAGAAAAGTCTACAGTTTGATGTTTCCCTTGATTGTAAATGATGCATGTCATATTATATCATATATTACATTACATTACATTACATTACATTACATTACATTATATTATATTATATTATATTATATTATATTATATATATTAACACATATTACATATTATTATCAATGTATTACTAGCTATCTTGCCCGTGGTCTCGTAAAAGCGAAGTAAAGCTTGCTAGAAAACCATCAGTTCCAAAAGATTTAGCTGTTTCATGCTGTTCAGATCGATAAAAACTGAGCACACCTATAGAAATGGAGCTCTAAGAAATTCAGGCTTTAAGATGGCCCATATTGCTCCATGGTTTAAGATAACACGTACATACCTGGTCACAACCCACGTAAAACTCCCAGTCTAAGATTACTGAACACCTCCACATGAGCAGACCTCTGATATGAAAACTTGGTCATTAAAATACCCAACGTTCTTATCTACGATATAAACGGCAGGACAGGTCTGTGTAAGGTAACCATGCGTTATCCCTTGATGTTAAACAGCATGTTAAAGAGTTAAAAATGATGCTCTATATGTGTAGAAGGACACTGCATGCCTACAGATCATCTACTATCTCCTGCTCCTAGAATTCTTGAGTCCAGGAGCCCCTGATGTTGGCTCCGCTCCTAGGTTTGGGTTGATGGTGTGATAACTCCAGTACTAAAACTAAAGAGGCAGAACCCAGACACCCAGCATGTCCTGGCTGGTCGACGACGTTCAGGATGGGGGGGTGAGGGGCCTGAATTTTTTGCAATGTCACATTAACTCTGCAGGAATTAGCTGACTTCAGAACACAACACCAGAAGAGCACAATGGACAGTCTCAGCTTCCCTTAACCCTCCAGGGTGTGTCCTTAATAAAAGAGAAGTGGGTGTGTGACATAAGCACAGTGTGTTCAGGGGGTTCAGTTTGTTTAAGGTTGTAGTTATTTTGGGTCCTTCTGCTGTACTGGAACATTGTGTCTTGCATCATAACGTCTCTGAAAAAACCCTTTCCAGGGACACGTTTCACATGATGGAAGAATTTCTTCAAAAATAACCAGCGCTGGCCCACTGCGGGTGTCTGTACACTAAAAAAAGAAAATGCAGAGCCATATCTAAAATCTTGATCTTGAAGATTCCTCTACATGTTGAGCTATCTGCTTTGAGCTGCCAGGAAAGATATCCATGCCCTAGACGTCAGCTGGGGGATAGCCTTTTGGAAAATCAGAGTTTTGTCCTCAACAAAGACATAATTCTTGTTGAAAGTGTCACACAGGGAGTAACGAGGGCATTAAGAGTGTGACGCGCAGCAATATGCCACTGTTTAGCATGATGCTACAGCAGGGGAGATAAGTGGAAACCCTGCCACAGTGGCCCGATCCAACACACTGAGCTTCAAGCATTTCTGAGGTTGTGTTGTTCGGATTGTTTACCAGCAGGATGGAGAACAAAAGCAGATTTCCATTAGACTTTTCTGCGCAGAAGATTCCAAACGCACGAGTCATGTCTAATTAAAGCAAATCTCAAAAAGCCCGTGTTTGGCGTGGGGTTCAGACGGTGCAAGTTCATTAATGAATGTATGGCTGCATGTGAAAGTGAGTGTGTGTGTTATTCGCGTGACACACTGCCGTTGTTTGGCTGGGTCTCTCAGGGCCGTGGGGTATGGAGGCTGTTATATTTGGAGTGTGCGGAGGCCTCTGGCTCGGGTGGAGCAGGTTTGGGTTTGAACTCTGTTCACACACACTCACAGAGGTGAACTGGAGAGCTTGCTGCCACAAACACAGCCTAACACGAATGGCATGGTCAGATCGCAGAAGTGTTAAAGGGCTCATTTCTCCTGTTTTTTATTATGTTCCACCTGGAGTTGATTTTATAGGGCTGTATTGTTCACCTGACCTTTTTCTAACCCCTTTTTACACCTAATCCACTTTCTAAAAACAGTCTAGACTTATTAGAAAGAGATCGACTTCAGATGCTGGAGTGGCAACGATGATTTGCCTGCTTACCTAACTGCAGGAGTAGCTTAATCGTGTTGCCACACCTTCGCTCCAATTATTGCCCGCAGGAACAACACTCCACAGTACGTCACTTCAAACGGTCAGGGCTATGTTGCTGTTGTCTAAATGGGTGGAGCTAAATTGCTGTAGGCTGACCAGTGAGGACTACACTGTTGTGGGGTGAAGGGTACTGGTGTAGCCTTAATGGGCGGAGCATGATTGAAAAGGTCACGCTGCAGGCCTGTTGTATGGGAATGGGAATGTGTTCATGGTTGTATCACAGATACTTTCAGAACAATTGCAGCGTAGTATCCATATGTGCACTACCTGGACTGAAGAAGGAAGGGAATGGTTTCATGATTTAAACAGTATATCAAACTTTTAATGTAAAAAAGCAATGAAATTTACATTTACATTTACGGCATTCATCAGAGGCTCTTATCCAGAGTGTCTTCCATGTCCTGATTACAGGGACAGTCCCCCCTGGAGACACTCAGGGTTCAGGGTCTTGCTCAGGGACCCAGTAGTGGTAGTGCTGGAGTTGGGATTCGAACCTGGGACCTCTTGAGCCAGAGGACCATAAGCAAGTACCACCACTAGACCACCACCACCCGAAAATGTGTTTTTTACGACATGGGCCCTGGACAAGTGAAATGAGTCACAGTAATAAGGGTTCTGTATCCATTGTCCCAATTTCCCTTCTACCTCCTTTGGTTTTTCACTTACTATTCACACTTTCGTTCTCCTCCTCTCACAGTAGGTTAACCTTGGCCACCACCTGTTTGCAGCCACTCTTTGCATATTCTTTCCCTCCTGCTCTGTGATAGGCCAGTTCCCCCGCCATTCTCTCCACACGGGCGGGGTCAGGGTAAAATCCCTCATCTGTCATCTCCTCCAGGAAGCACTGCACAACATGACTCCTTTCTAGCAAGGCTAACGGGATAAGCTCCACCCACGGCTCCCCCCACAATGGATGGAGCTTCACAAGGGTTTGCCGGAGCTGCCGTTTGGCTCCAGAGGCCGAGGTGTTCTGCAAAACATAAGCAGTGATTTCTGCTTCTCCTAGACTGCTAAGGAAAACATAGATAACGTTCAGAAACTCGTTGCTGTGCTCTAGCTGCATAAGTGTCTGAAGAACATCTAGCATAGGGGGCCGCATAACCTCCACCTCATCCAAGACAAACAGAGGGATTTGCTCCTCCTCCTCTGCCCGGTTCACGACCTCTGTGATGCGGCGGACAAGCTCTGAGGTGCAGTTCTCAGGACTTTCCTGCTGGGGGCAGTGGTGCAAGGAGAAATACTGGACCACCAGATCCTCGCCCACCACTGAGCGAAAGTGGCGGGCCAGCAAGCGTCCCAGGTGGCTTTTCCCCACTCCAGGTGCACCATGCAGGGACAGCACTAGGGGGCGCTGGTGGGCATATGTGGACAGGTAGTCCTTAAAGTGGTACATCAGCGTCTCCAGTGCCTTCTGCTGGCCAAATACATCCCTGTGCAGCATTCGCTCCAAACTGTCCAGGTCATACTTCTCCAAGTGGTCGTCCAGGTTTTCTATGGCATTGTATACCTGGGACACAAAAGGGTACAACAGAAAAGATTATTTGGAGTGGTGCTAGTATTCATGCTAATGATAGTACACATAGTTGCCTAGCAAGTCTGAAACATGAAAAATACCACATACATGCTGAAGATGTTACTGTTCCCCAGGATGGGCAGGAAAATTTGACTGACTGGTGAGTTTAGTCTCATATATCGTTCTATTGCATTGTGCAAAGAAACCATTATTCTTAAGGGTCAAATGCAATTCTTCTCTTCTTATCCTGGCTAGAATGAAAATCAAGGACTTCAGCTGACCTGCAGGAAGACGACGAGGATGAAGAGGAAAAGGAAGGGCTTGACTCGGCTCTGTTCTTTGTTTTTTGGGAGGTATTTCTTGCTATCGCTGGGGAACAACACCCGGGACGCCCGCCGGCGACTCTTGCGTCGGTGGGGGCTCACGGATCGATCTGTCCGGGTGGAGTTCTCAGGGTTGGATGGAGTCAGGCTGCTTCGGGACATGCCGTTTTCAGATCGCTGTCGCCGTAGATACTTGCTCTTGATCCGAACCATAGCCTTCAGCTGCAGAGGGAGAGCAGAGGAACTGTACCTGGAGACGTTCTCCATCGTCCTCTCTAGCCCTGCACTCTCTCCTTTCAATTGGGTGTCTGTCTCTCCATCTGTCCTGTCCATCTGTCCATCACAAAGGGAAGGAAAGAATGGATTGCTTCAAATTCTAATATTCAGTCATGTGCATATTAGAAGAAGTGCACAGTGTCAAACCTACAACCAAAGCAGGCTCACTGTGGGCTGCTAATGTGCTGTCACTTTTCTGGACTGTAAAGGTGTGTTGAGTAGGTGTTTTGAGGACATGATACTGACAAAACAGGGGAGGTAGGTTAGCATGACTAAGGTCTCTATTTTTCAACTAGCAGGATTAATTAGCCTTATTGGTTTGGCAGCAGGAATGCTGCGTGAGAGTTTTATTTGTTGTTTCGCATGTGAGCATTATGTGTGCAAGACTTAATCCTCAGGCAAGGCAAGTAATTACTGATGCGGATTTGCATTTTTTTGTCTGCAGGTTGACCCCAAAATGAACTTACAATCTTACTGAATCTCATAAAAAACTCAGCACCACAGTCAGAACGCCTCATAAAAACTGCTTTTAGTTTCACCTTTCGATCCGTGCTAATCGTTTAACCCTAAAGCTGCATGAAAAAACATTCCAATATGGAAGGAGTTTACGGCAATGCGGTAGTGCAATGGGAGCTAACCGATACACTCACTCATTTTCTGAGCCGCTTGTCTTGATTAGGGCCACAGAAGGAGCTGGAGTCTATCCCAGGAAGAAAGGTGGGCACAGACCCTGGACATGTAGCCAGTCCATCGCAGGACAGACACACACACTCACACACAATGTAGCATCTCCAAACCACCTGATGTGCAGGTCTTTGGAAAGTGGAGGAACTGGTGGGAGGAATCTGGCACTCCTGAGGAAACCTACACAGACAGGCAGACAACAATGTCCATTCCACACAGAAAGAACCCAGACCTTCCTGCCTGGCGTTTGAACCCAGTCCTAAAGGATGAGGTTCCCCCATCATAAACAGGTGGTCACGTTCGAAACCCAAAACCTGTGACGTGCCGATGGCTCTCATGGTGTCTCAGCCACACAGTGCAGGTTTTTCCTTTACTGTTTCAAGCACAGTATCTTAGATCACTTTGTAAAACGGCATGAAAGATGCATAAAGAATGTGATAAAGCCAATTGCCTTCATTCATTGCTGTGCGTGCTGTAATGTTTTGACTCGGCAGATTGCTACTGTTGGACCGTTCCTGTATATTTCACTACGCGTGGGCGGCTACAGGGAGCCAAATCCAAGATCTTTGACTCGAGCGTTCCGACATTCCAACAAGTTCTTCTGCCTGAGCACTTTTTTCCGGTCCCCGCTCTTTCTTTCTGGTCCACTTTGCTGGTGTAAACTGTAGCTCATCTGCTGATCCAGTGGTCCGCTTCTGACCACAGCTCCATGGGTGGTGGACCACTCTCAACCCTAGCAGTGTTACAAATGTTTGCTAAGCTCCCAGCAAAGCCACTTTACAAGTCTATAAGTAAAACTGTTAGCCTATAGCAACTTTACAAGTGTAGAAATGAAAAGTTAGCCTTTAGTGGCTTTAGCCATCTATGAAGAGAGTGTTAAGTCTAGTAGTTTTAGCGCAAAGAAATCAGTGGTTCTAAAGCAGCTTTTACATCTGTAAAGAAATCTGTGAAGAAAATCTATAAAGAGAATGGCAGGTCTGTAGTAGCTTTACAGATCCATAAAGCGAACAGCAGGATTATAAGAAATAAGCAGCTGTATAAGATTAGAAAGAAAATGGAACATCGACAGCAGTTTTCAGATCCATTAAGTGAACAGCGGGTCTGCAGGAGCTGTACAAGAGAATGGCAAGTCTGAGGAAGCTTTAAGGCTATTACCCCATTTATAACTGTCCACTTCATATGACTTGACATCTGGATTGTATCCTGATCATATTTTAGCCAAACCTGCATGTTTATGTGGTTCCGCCCAATCCAGATATAATCCTGATCCTCAAGCAGTATGAACTGAGCGTGCACTAGGTCTATAAAGAGGTGTCAGCTCTGCTGTCCAGAAAAATGAAAAATGAAATGAAAAGTCCTTTTAGAGGCCCATGCTTTGCATATGGAGAGTAAAGATGCCTGCTGAGAGGCTCCGTTAGGAATCGGCATTTGCATAGCTCACCTTCCTTCCTCGTCCACACCGGACTTAATGACTGCTATGCAAAGCTCCGGCATGCAAATGTATCAGGAAAAACTGTGAAAAAGGAGAGGAGGAGAGGGAGGCAAGAGAAGCAGATACTCTGGCAGGCCTGGACAACGTCTAGAGGCGATAAAATAAAAAGTCAAGTTTAATTTGAAATTAGAAATTAGTGTCTCTAAACAACTTTAGATGGAGATTGCGTGTCAGGTACTGCTCATCAAAGCCAAGCTGTCCACTCGGTATCCATCGCAACATGGACCGTAACGTCTTCTGTCCTGCTGTCGAGCAATGGCAGCGGTGTGTAATCTTCCCTTTGCAGAACTTTAAGGGGGTCTTCTGTCATAAGCCTGGGAGGGGTTTTGTTTGTCAAGGCATTTAAACTGCTATAACATGTGACTCCATAATGAACAGATGCTGTTGACAAAGGCCATTTTTTGGCCACCAGGAACACACTGTAGCACCATGAACGAGTTCCATAACCTCCATAAGAGTTCCATAACCATGTTTCATAACCAGACAATTCAAACGGACTGGTCTTCTAGCCTGTATGAGAACATTGGGCCACTTGAATATACCATAACCCCCACTGATATGGTCAAGCCAACTAAAATGGCATTTTTGCCACTGCCATTCATCCAAACTCCAAAACCCTGGTGTGATGCCTAGAAAAACCGCAGGCGTCCTAAGTCGCCTAATCTTTGGCAGTTTGCGGGCATGTACATACATGTGTGGACATAGCTCTCTCACAAAAACGCAAATACTTATTGAGTACCACGCTGTAGTGGCAAAATTCAACTGGTGTCTTCAACTGGAAACACAGGTCACCCTGATCCGTGATATGGTGTGCTAACGGGAAACACTATACAGTAATATTTGGATCTTGCTATGATGTGCATCCTGTGTGTTCAAATAAAGAGTCAAAACGTGTGTGAGACCAAAAGTACAGTGAGCTGCAAACAGTGTAAACTTACTCTCAAAGGTACAACTCAGTCCTTGGGGTTCAGTTGTGTTCCTTCATTTGTTCTAAGAGAAAGAGGCAGATTTGTACCTTTTCATAGTACAAGTAGAACAGAAAGGAAAAAGCCTGGAGCTGGGACAGGGTGTACAGACTGTACAGCCTTATAAAATATGCCACCATTTCCTCCATTCTGGTAAAAGCACAGAAGGAGGGTTTTTTAGGGTACCATCCCAGGGACAGTTTAAAAACGGTTACTCTTAAAAATGTACGGCTTCTAAAATGGTTCCACCCAATCTCAGTTGCTCTAGTGCCTAGACATTGTATCAAAGTCAGCTTTACAAAGGTTCGTTTCCAAAATGGTTCTTTAAAGAACCATCCATTGAAAAGTTCCCAAATACTAAAAGAAATGGTCTATCATGAAGTTACTGTTCTGGAGATACAAGGTTTTGTTTTGGACAGCAATGTTGAATTCATACGAATGTTCTGGAGAGAAAAGAGTGTCAATATTCCAGAGATTACTCTGGAAGACTTTATTTCTGAGGACAGCTGAGTTCCACCCAGAGGAAAGCTTGGTGCGATGGATGGACAGAGAGAAGAGACAGGCGTCTACGGTCTCCTACCTTTAGAAGAGCAAGAAAATTGCCTCCTCCCTACTTCCCTTTCTCCTCCTCCAATTCCTGCTGCTCAGACACCGATGACAGCAGCAGTGGTGATGATGATGATGATGATGATGGAGACAAAAAGGAGCACATTGATTCAAAAACAAAGCTCATGCACACATTTTGTCCTCTCCCTCAACCTGTCCACTCTCATCTCTCTGTCCGCTCTCTGTCTGGTTTTTTGTTGTCTGTTTGGTTGTTTATTGACATGAGCTCCACCCCTCCCTCTGTTATCTCTCTCTCTCTCTCTCTCTCTCTCTCTCTCTCTCTTTCATTGGCATATCTTCTTAGTTGACTATGTAGCAGCCCAAAAGTTTATTATGGACATGAACTCTGTTGCACAGATCTGCTTTTTGCAGGAGTTAAATCCTTACACACTCACTCCACAGCATGAGGAAGTGCTCAGTAATCTGGAGAAGACTTGCTTGTAGTTTCTGACACTGGAAGACCTCCTAGTTTGTGGGCCAGTTGAACTCCACTTCCACAGTAAAAGGCTTCCCTTTTTGTGGCCCAGTCAAACTTCACATCATCAGTGAAGGGTCTCCCAGGTCATGGCCCAGATACACCTGACTACCACAGTAAAGAGTCCCAGTTTGAGGCTCAGGCAGTTTCCCCTTCAACAGCGTACATGGCCCACTACGAGTGTGAAGGGTCTCCCACTGTGTGGCCCAGTTAAAGTCAAAGTTATGCACTTTAGTGCACTTTCATTGCAAACTCTGCTACCGTGGTGATGAGTCCCAGCTCAAGTCCCAATAAAACTCATCCACCACAGACAAGGGTCTTCAACTTCTCAGGCCAAGCTCCTTCAGCACTGTGAAGAGTCCCAGTCCACGACCAGTCCACACCCCCTCGTATAAACTAAAGAAGCAAACTTCAAACACCCAACATGTCTTGATGACATGTGGGCTAAAAGGGGGAAATCTGTAAAAGTTTAAAAGGATTATTTTGCTGACCTATTGCCCTTCACCATGAATTTACCACCCATGGTGCCCTTCTCGGAATCCTCCCCCGGCCTTCGATGTCCCACTGAGCCCTTTACACGGTGTGTTTACGTAACGCAGTGCGGTGGGTGGACACACAGGCCTGTGTTTCTGCTGTTAATTGCGGTCTACTTCACTAATGTCTTCATTAAGGGACTTTTATTCTGGAGGAACACATTTCAGGACAAACTAATGAACCAAGCCCAAATACCAAACCTGTGACAAACGTCCCGCGGAGCAAACTGCGTCCAGTCGGACGACCAGCTGCAGTGGACGGTGGGTCAGAGCGTTGGGGGAATGGTGTGTGTGCAGCTAAATAATCAAACCCTTGTGACTTTTTGTTCCCTCGTTAAGATTCATTAGCATAATCACGGTCCCTGCCTCAGGCTGATGTTTCGCGTCCATGGTGAGGCCAGAGACTGTGGGTCAGCTACGGCCAGTCCTTCCCAAAGCAGCTGCAGAAGGATAAATCACAAAAGGCTTATATATCTAGAGCCATAAGCAGGTTTCAGTCAGTTCTAGATATGTCAGTGATGGTACATCTGTAGTCTTAGCAGGTTTCCGTCAGTTCTAGATATGTCAGTGATGGTACACCTGCAGTCTTAGCAGGTTTCAGTCAGTTCTAGATATGTCAGTGATGGTACGCCTGTAGTCTTAGCAGGTTTCAGTCAGTTCTAGATATGTCAGTGATGGTACACCTGTAGTCTTAGCAGGTTTCCCGTGGTTCTAGATATGTCAGTGATGGTACACCCGCAGTCTTAGCAGGTTTCAGTCAGTTCTAGATATGTCAGTGATGCACTTCTGTAGCTCCTAGCAGGTTTCCAGTCACCAGATATGTCAGTGATGTACACCTGTAGTCTTAGCAAATTTCATAGTCAATTCTAGATATGTCAGTGATGGTAATACTCAGTCTAGCAGGTTTCAGTCAGTTCTAGATATGACACTAATGGTACAGCTGTAGTGTTAGCAGGTTTCAGCCAGTTCTAGATATGTCAAAGAGGTACAACCTGTAGTCTTAGCAGGTTTCAGCTAGTTCTAGATATGTCAGTGATGGTACACCTGTAGTCTTAGCAGGTTTCCGTCAGTTCTAGATATGTCAGTGATGCTACACCTGCAGTCTTAGCAGGTTTCCGTCAGTTCTAGATATGTCAGCGATGGTACACCTGTAGTCTTAGCAGGTTTCCGTCAGTTCTAGATATGTCAGTGATGGTACACCTGTAGTCTTAGCAGGTTTCCGTCAGTTCTAGATATACGTGATGGTAACACCCGCAGTCTTAGCAGGTTTCAGTCAGTTCTAGATATGTCAGTGATGGTACACCCTGCAGTCTTAGCAGGTTTAGCTCAGTTCAGATATGTTACTGATAGTACACCTGTAGTCTTAGCAGGTTTCAGCCAGTTCTAGATATGTCAGTGATGGTACACCTGTAGTCTTAACAGGTTTCAGTCAGTTCTAGATATGTCACTGTAAAGCCGTAGCTGCAGGAAATGTTAGTCCTGATTGTAGAGCTGCAGGCATCAGTCTGGTGCTAATAAAATAGAGGAAGTCCAATGAGGACGCTAGGAGGAACAAGCAAGACCCACAAGCCCATGTGGGTGTGTGTGTGTGTGTGTGTGTGTGTGTGTGTGTGTGTGTGTGTGTGTGTGTGTGTGTG
>CM029390.1:251994-311994 GCA_017165825.1 Hepsetus odoe | reverse complement strand
CCTGTACTTTTACTTTATACTCTCAGTACATTCCTGTACTTTTACTTTACACTCTCAGCACATTCCTGTACTTTTACTTTATACTCTCAGTACATTCCTGTACTTTTACTGTACACTCTCACTACATTCCTGTACATTTACTTTACACTCTCAGTACATTCCTGTACTTTTAACTTGACACTCTCAGTACATTCCTGTACTTTGTACTTTACTCTCTCAGTACATTCCTGTACTTTTAAATGTACACTCTCAGTACATTCCTGTACTTTTTACTTTACTCTCTCAGTACATTCCTGTACTTTTTACTTTACACACTCTGTACATTCCTGTACTTTTAACTTTACTCTCTCAGTACATTCCTGTACTTTTACTTTACTCTCTCAGTACATTCCTGTACTTTTTACTTTACACTCTCAGTACATTCCTGTACTTTTACTTTACACTCTCAGTACATTCATGTACTGTGCAAAAGTTTTAGGCAGGAGTGAAAAAATGCTGTAAATAAAGAACGCTTTCAGAAATATCAATAATGATTGTTCATTTTGATCAATTTACAAAATGCAAAGTGAGCGAACAAAAGAAAAATCTAAATCATATCAATATTTGGTGTGACCACCCTTTCCCTTCAAAACAGCATCAGTTCTTCTAGGTACACTTGCACACAGTCAGGGATTCTGTAGGATTATAGTCGGTGTCTGATCAACCAGTTTTACCAAACAGGTACTGATGACCATCAATGTCACACGGAGGAGAAACACAGTCATGTTTGGAACGACCGACTAGCCGAGTTCCTTCAGCAACTGTGTGCAAGTGTACCTAGACGAACTGATGCTGTTTTGAAGGCGAAGGGTGGCCACACCAAATATTGATCTGATTTTAGATTCTCTTTAGTTCATTCACTGCATTTTGTTGATTGATGAAGATAAATGATCAACACTTCCATTTCTGAAAGCGTTCTGTTTACAGCATTTTACACACCTGCCTAAAACTTTTGCACAGAACTGTAGCTGTACTTTTTCCTTTACACTCTCAGTACATTCCTGTACTTTTACGTTACACTCTCAGTACACTCCTGTACTTTTTCTTTTACACTCTCAGTACATTCCTGTACTTTTACTTTACACTCTCAGTACATTCCTGTACTTTTTCCTTTACACTCTCAGTACATTCCTGTACTTTTACTTTACACTCTCAGTACATTCCTGTACTTTTTACTTTTCGCTCTCAGTACATTCCTGTACTTTCTACTTTACACTCTCAGTACACATGAGTACTTTTTTGTACTTTTTCAGTTGTACTGGCTGAAGTAGTTGAACTAGCATTTTTACTTTTACCAGAATAAACACACACACACACACACACACACACACACACACACACACACACCCAAATATATATATATGAATATTTGTACTTTTATTGGAGGAAAGGATAGATGGACTTTTACATGGTGGTAATAATGGTGGTATAATGATGGTAATAATAACATCTTAAATGCCTTTTACATGGTGGGTAATTTATTTTAAATGAGAGAAAACCAGTTAACCAGTCATTACAACTCTGGTAAATGAGTAGCGTGGGCATTTTACAACCTCCCTGCTAGTATAATTAAAGCACCTTTTACATTTTTAAGCTTTTATGATTTAATGGTTTATTGTGCATCCTGAGGCACGGCATCAGCATCTTTTGTGTAGTCCCCTGTCAGCGACGATGCAGGACACGTCTCTGTGTGAGGACGCTTCTGTGTTTTTGCATTGTGCCAGAATCTCCGGCACCGTGGAACTGTGAAAAGTAACCGTGCATTTGCATGGTGGAAACGAAAGCCGGGATTTGCATCGGGTGGAAATTGCGGCCTCTCGCCGAGGACAGGTGAAGAAAGCTCGTTTAAACGGGTCATCTGGTGTATAATCGGCTAAAAAGAAGAACGAATGTAATGGATCTGAAATGTCTGGCATGTGTAGGTTGTTTGCCTCAGCACTGCAGCTCAAGACAAATATAAGAAAACGGAAAGTGACCCTGATTGACATGATTAGCAGTCGTTCACTACGGCGATATTCTCTCTAGCAGAGACGCTGCTGGAAAGTTGGGAACTCTCTTTGAGGTAGATGAAGTGGACGGGACAGTTCCTTCGGTCTAGAAATCTCTGAAGATACCAGAAAGTGAACAGACATGTAGTTTAAAATGCCCTTCCAGAGTGAGATGACTGACTGTGACACCTCCCCGATCTATGTCTTCCTGCTTTCACAACCTGCAGTTCTGATAATCTGGAACACATTTAGAAATTTTTTAGGATTCTTTTGGTCTTTGCTTGGCTTTTTTAATTATATCTCTGCAAAAAAGGAAAAAGCATGGGAGTTAATGGGAGGCCCTGCCTGATCCCCCTCTCCTCCATCATCATTGGGAACTAATGTTTGGTGGAACTCAAGTTTACTCTCCTGTGTTATCTAGTGAGCAGTGCTCCTAAAATGTGATTGGTGGCCACCAAACCATGTCATAGCTCGTTAGACTCATCAGTTACCTGGACTTTTTGACGCCTTTGCTGCCTAAAATGGTTACCATGGGCAACATACATGACTCCGGAAGTATCCTCCTTTTTATTGCATTAATAAAACCATTGGGTAATTTAATTCATTGACCACCAACCCGTGAACACCACCAGTTTTAATTTCAGGAATGTGGTCACCTTGTCATGTAAGTTTCTATTCTTTAGCTACATTAGCCACATTGCTGCAGTGCTCAAACTAATGAAACAAGCTTCACACACCAAATAAGTCTTGACTGATTGACGACATTGAGTGTAGGGGAGGGGAGGGGGGTGTATGAGGAAATAGCAATCTTTTGCCAAACATCAACCCAGTTGCAGCAGACCAACATTGTAAGACTTGCCAAAAGCAGAAAGTTTCCATCAAAGAAAGTGAGCATTGTAAGGAAAATGGTTTTTATGGGCTTGCAGGGAGGCTGTGTTTACGTTCTCACCATTGTTCTTTGCACTCTTACACTGTAACGTGTAATCCATCACTGACACCAAAATATTAATGACTTTTTTCCAATCTGACAAAGTCTGGAATGTTCAGAACCCAAATGAACTCGCGATGGGCAGCTTCTGAACCTATGGGGCACATTTGAGTTGGGGAGGCATTCTGATTATATTCTTTTGTACAGAATCATTTGTAAAAATCATAATTATCATAAACATATTCAGTGCTGTACAAAAAAAACCCACGTGACCCACGTTCAATATAGGAATATATGTTACATGGAAAAAGCCAAGCAGTTCATCAGTCAAGAAGAAAACTGTTCTAGTGTTTCTATGAATCATTCCTCAGTTGACACAAGTACCATGACCCTCCTGGCAGCACTGCCAGCTCTGACACCCATTCTCACCAACATGATGTCATTTGCAAAAGGATGGTGATGAAATTGCGACCTCTATGAATTGTTGAATTGTAGGCATGACTGATTAAAGGAATCAGTTCAGTGCAGTCAGCGAGTCAAACTTTCCAACAGTTCGGCAAACTCCACCTGGAATGTAGCCCTTCATCGCTTCTGACACCGATGGCGTCCTCTCGCCAACAGTGACATCACTTCCTCTGTGATTCGATGATGACAATGGTGAAGGAGATTGTTTGAGTCTTACCTCCCCTGCTCTTTATCGCTCTTTACCCAGTCCAGTAGGCTTGTCCACTAACATGGCACTCAATCGATCCAACATGTCCGCCGATATTTCATTGCTTCCTGACAAGGTGATGAATACAACATTGACTTTAAAAAATCAGAAATGAGTGAAGATGCCCGTTTGAAAGAATCGCTGAAGGAAAAGTCATGTAAAAAGTGGAAAAATTCCATCAGCAACGATTTACTGCTCCGATGCTGACATCACTTCCTCTGAGACAGGATGATGACGATACCGATGGTGAGAGAGACCATTATGAGCACGCCGGAGGCCATGAAGAGCGCCCTGCAGAAGGGCATCCGTATCAGCCTGATGCATAACGAACCACTGCTGCTCCTGTTGCTGTCCTGAGGATCAGCAGGAACCCCGAGGTCTAGGCTGTGGCGGGACTCGCTCGGGCAGGGGGGCACCAGACTGGGCACATGCTTCACCTGCAGCTTCCCCCGGTCCCGGCTGAAGCGGATGCTGTAGACATGCTGCATGGCCTCGGGCAGGTAGGACAACACCGCGGAGTCCGTGGCCAGCTTGGGCAGGCCCAGGGTGGGTAACGGGGTGTACGCCCGGCACAACGGGCACTGGATGGTCTCGGGCTGGGAGGACTTGATGTTCATGCGGGCAAGGCACTCCAGGCAGAAGGTGTGCTTGCATTCGAGCATCTTGGGTGTGTTGAAGACGTTGTTGAACTGGCTGAAGCACACGGCACACTCCAGGTCTGGGAAGCAGCTGTCATCTGCTGGTGGGTTACTGGGGGCGCATGGGTCTTCTGGGGCATACGGGTCTTCTGGGGCATACGGGTCTTTGGTGTCAGGATCCATGGGTGGATTTCTGGGTGAAAATGATGTCACAAAAGCTAAGCAGGAGCAATGATGGTCATGATCCTGATGCTGATGCTAGTCTGAATGAACAAACCAGAATTCAGTTAATGGGGGCCTGAGGAACTCCCTTAACATCTCTGTTAAATACCTCAGAAAATCAGAAACCCATGTCTGAAATTTGTGTCTTTAAAGTTAGCACAAAGATAAAATCCCTGCTAAATCATTACCCAAGCTCCTCATCATGTTCAGAGATCCCTAAATGACTTGCTTATGCAGTTTCTGACACTCCCTATTTACTTAAATAAAAAGCATAGATGAATTTTTTAAGTTCAGCGAAAGCCAAACACCTCCAAGTGTGGCAAGTGTGTGATGATGCAGTCATGCAGTAACCTCCTAGATTCAGCACTAAATTGAGCCATAGGGAGGTAAATGTTGATCTTTGCCAGCATCGTGGGGTAGATTCTCCTCCCTGTTGTCTATAACACATTTGCCTTGTAAATGCTGAAAAGGCCTTTAAAGAGCAGCAGTACAATCTCATGCAAAGCACCAAAAAGTCCTGGATCTCAATGTACAGTCTCAGATGGGCTCATTCCACATTTCTAAGGAATTTAGCTCATTTTTGGATTTAGCAACTGGGGCCATCTGCACATGGCAACAGAGCTGTTCCTGAGCAACCACAGCGTCTCACATATGAATATTAGCATAATATCAAGCTAACATCGTGTTACTGGCCTTCCTCAAGGATCCTTGCACATCATCAAAAAGTTTGATTTCTGAAGTGACTTTAGTTTAACTGTGGGAAGTACAAGGCAAATTAATGATAGTGTATATATCCCCAATTAGCATGTTTCTCAGTCATCGCGTACTCTCCACAAATCATGTGGTGCTCTTTAATCTAAAAGTACGATTTACTGTTGTAAACAAAGTTTTTCACCCAGTGGTAAAAGTAGTGCAGTGCAGTGATTTACAGTCTGTGAAATATACTCAGTATAAAAAGAGTGTAAAGTAAAAAGTACAGGAATGTACTGAGAGTGTAAAGTAAAAAGTACAGGAATGTACCTAGAGTGTAAAGTAAAAGTACAGGAATGTGCCGAGAGTGTAAAGTAAAAGTACAGGAATGTACTGAGAGTGTAGAAGAAAAAGTACAGGAATGTACTGAGAGTGTAAAGTAAAAGTACAGGAATGTACTGAGAGTGTAAAGGAACAAGGAGCAGAGTGATGGGTCTCTGCTGCTGCTTCTTATTGTAAAATGCAAATGGATGGTGTTGATAGGTTGGCATGGTCATGGAAACACACGGTAATCCATTTCTTCTGCTCTTGGCGACATCGTGTTAAATGGTCATCTCCATCATTTCATCATCATTAATACTGATCTTGCACTGTGGCTTCTGGAATCTATGGTGGAGAAATTAACTGTGTGGATAAACAACAGGACCTCCTGCCCGGCAACCATTTCTGAAGGCCTGCCTTTGCTTTCATCTGATTGGTCTGCGCTCATCTGCCCTGCTTGACTGAGCCAAGCTGGCCAAGAACCAGCTATCGGTCCTTTTGAAAACAAGAACAGTGCCCTCCCACAAAGTCGAACATCCAGCTGAGAGTGGGGTAGCGTCTGGGCACCTTGCCAAACAAGGTTCCACACACCGGACCCTGGTCGTTCAGGCCTCGGGGTGGCTATTACATTCTTTAAGCCATGCAATCACACTTAAATCCATGGTTCTAGATAACAAGGAGTCTTCCAAGGTCAGAAACTGCATAAGTGAGATACTGCACATCTCCTATTTGGGGTAGAAGCTTCTGCTATGCTAGATTTGCAGGTCCATTCCTAAAACTAAGCAAACACCAGAATGATGACATTTCAAGGCCCGTCCCTTAACATACACTCACCTGCTTTCATCGAGCATGGAAGTGACCCATCGCACACCTGTAGCTCCACTCCAGACCAGTGGTGTGTGTGTCATGGTGACTTTATTATTGCATTAAAATGCTCTGGACCGCCCAGATCCCTCTTTATAAACCAGTCCGCTCTACTTCATGGAGTCTGCCAGGATTTGCATACTGGAATAACATGCACCAGGAAACACACACAGAGTAGTCAAATGCAGCACTGCGTGTGTGGGTGTCTGTACACTCTACATGTCCATTTCTTAGAAGAATGTAAAAATAACGTACAGTCATGTGAACAAATTAGGACACCCCATTGAATATTCAGTTCTTTATTAAGAAATGTTCACATATTGATGTCAAGGGTTCTTATTTCTGGAAAAGAAAGTGATTTATTTGCAGGTAAACAACAAAAATGAAGCTTGATTTGTTCATTAAGTGAAAGTGACTTCTCTTGTCATTGCGAGGTCACAGCACAGCACACAGTGAACCACAATGAAACTGGACCTCTGCATTTAACTCATGCAAACACCGTGCAGCAGGGGGCAGCTATGAAAGCACCCGGGGAGCAGTGACAGGGTTGGTACCTTGTTCAAGGGTACCTCAGGGCAACCTGCTGGTAAGGGGTTTGAACCCACAATCTTCCGATTCTGTGGCCGACTCCCTAAACACTAGGCCACCACTGCCCATTAAACAAAAGAGATCAACAAAAAATGTTTCTAACTGAGGAGAACGTTAGGACACCCTCCCTCCTAATAGTTAGTGTTCCTTCTTCTAGCATCTACCAGTTTGATCCACTCCTCAATACAGAATTCTTTAAGCTGTGAGATATTTGAGGGGTTTCTTCATGTACAGCTTGTTTCCAGTCACCCCACAGCATCTCAATGGGATTAAGATCTGGTCTTTGACTCGGCCTCTCCAGGACTTTCCATGTCTTAGAGTTCAGCCAGTCCTTGGTGGAGTCACTGGTATGTTTTGGGTCATTGCTGTGTTGCAGGGTCCATTCCCGCTTCAGCTTCAATGTTCTTACAGATGGTCTCATGTTCCTCAAGCACCCTCTGATACACGGTACAATTCATGGTAGATTATATGATGGTGAGCTGGCCAGGTCCTGCTGCAGCAAAGCATCTCCAAACCATGACACATACACCTCCATGCTTCACAGTTGGTATGAGCTTCTTTTCCTGGAACACTGCAGTTCTGGTGTCCAAATAATTAAATTTTAGACTGACCTGAACATTGTTCCAGAAATCCTGGTCTTTGTCTACGTTTTCTCTGGCAAACTTCAATCTGGCCTTGATGTTCACTCTGAGAGAGTGAAGGTTCCTCCTTGCACTCCAACCATGAAGTTAAAGTTCAGTCTCTTTTTGATTGTAGAGACACTTTCACACCAACAGTAGCAAGAGCCTGCTGTTGGTCCAGTGATGACATTTTAGGTTTTTGGAGACTTCTTTTAGCATCTTGCAGTCTGCTCTTGGGGTGAACTTGCTTGGACAGCCAGACCTGGGCATGTTGGCAGTTGTTCTGAAAGATCTCCACTTCTCCAGTTCTCCAGACTATTTTCTGGACAGTGGAACGGCTGATTGCAAATGCTTCTGAGATCTTTTCAAATCCTTTACCAGACTTATAAGCTGCTACAATCTTCTTCCCGAAGGCCTCAGAAGCTCTTTTGATCTCACCATGGTGTTCACTCTCACCTCAACAGTCAGGAGCACCAAACTAAATGTCTGAGGTTTAAACCTCCTTCAAAATGCTGAGATGAAGAACGATGTTCTAATCATGTGACCTGATGTGCTACACCTGTGTATGTTTTGAACCATTTAAATTGGAAATAAAGGTGGGCGTGTCAAGGGGATTCACTACAGAACATACAGAAATGAGGAGTGAAAACACACATAGGGTTTAGGTCTGGAGACATGCTTGGCCAGTCCAGCACCTTCACCCTCAGTTTCTTTAGCGAGGCGGTGGTCGTCTTGGAGGAGCGTTTGGGGTTGTTATCATGTTGGAACACTGCCCTGCGGCCCAGCACTGTAAATGGTCTTACTAAAGCACTAATTTCTGATAATCTAGAACTAACTGAAACCTGTTTAGACTCTACAGTAAATGATGCATCTAGAACTGAAACCTGCTTACACTCTACAGTCAATGGTGTATCTAGAACTGACTGAAATCTGCTTACACAATGGCTGAACAGTGATGTGTCTAAAACATACATAAACCTGCTCACACTCTACAGTTAATGACATATCTAGAACTGTGTGAATGCTGGGAACACAAAAGGTTCCAGTCAGTGAAATACTACCGACTACCAAGCTATTGACCAATCTGTGGCTCTACAACAAGTGTTGTATCTAGAACTGTTTAAGCTGCTTACACTACAGCTCTATAATCAGTGACCTGTCGAGAACTGATTGAGAACCTGCTTGCACTGTTGTGCTACAGTGAAATATTTGGAACTTTGGAAGGCCACTCTCTGTAAAGCAGAAAATGACTGGTGGATTTGTCTTCTCCATTGTGTTGGGAATCAACCAAAAGGATGGTGAGAACATAGGAAGGACTTCAATCCAGGTCCTGAAGGCCTGACCAATGGGAGAGCCTGCTTGGCTGCATTTGACAAGATAGATCCTGGAAAAGCATTCTAATTGGACAAAATTTCTATTCAAATAGTTTAGAAAATGATTTGAGTCGAACACAAAACAGACCATTTTTGTGATTCAGCATCAGTTTATTTGAAAAAATTGATTAAATACGATCAATCAGTGCAATTAGCGAACATGAACCCTGAAAGTGGAGGAATGCAAGGTATTTGCTGGAGATCTGAGGCAACTATTAAAGCGCCTCTTTAGTTCACGAAGTCACCCAGACTGGCTCTAAACATGCACAAAAATATGGACCAAATTTAGGCCTCAGTCAATATTGTTTCATGACGATGTGGTTTAGCTGATGCAGGCCAGGTCCCGCGCAGACGTCGATGCGGAGGTGGATGACAACTTCAGTGGTGGGTATGCAAAAGGGACAAAGATGCAAAGATCTAGCCAAGATAATGGTACCATGGCGCAAGCAAACAAATAAAACCACACCGTCTGCACGGAATCACACTCCTCTAGGAGTGCGGGTCTTCCTGGTTCCCCTTTTGCATAGAGATAAACAAACAAACAAAAAAATAAACACAGAACAACTGTAGGCTGCTTTTCACATTGGATGAATGTTCCATTTGCTGTAGAAAGGATAATGTCACAATATTCTCTCTTCGCATCTGACATCAACCAGAAGAGTTTCCTCGGAGTTAGTTCCTCCAACATCCCCGGAGTCTGAATGCTCGTCCTAAAGCAGTTTTGGGAACAAATCTGACGTACGGTTTCTCCTCTGGGCCCCAATGACATTTGTTGGCCTTTTATTCTTAGCATGGTCCAAACCGTCTCGTTAATCTCATGTCTAATAATGTGCACATTATCTAGAACCATGGGCTACAGTACAGTTCTATGAGTAAGTCTTTAGCCAGCCCTCATTTCTTTACATCTGGCTTCCAAAAATCCAGAATTTCTTTTATTCTTGTGTTGTTGAGGAACAGTTCTCCATCTTCCTGAAGGACAGTGTTGTTGTCTCTCATTTTCAGTCCAGTCTCTGTACCTGAGCAGTTCTCCAGATCTTCCTGTAGGACAGTGTTGTCTCTCATTCTTAGTCCAGTCTCTGTACCTGAGCAGTTTCAGAAGCAGTGTGGGATCATCTCTACAGAGAACAAAAGGCAGCGACTTCTTTATAGAGCATTGGGATGTCCTTCAAGAAGACTGGAGAAGTGTGCCTGAAGATGACTTAAATAAATGAACTGGTCTAAGAGAGTTGAGGCTGTGCTGAAAAATAATGGTGGTGGTGAACACTGACTTTAAAGCTGGGTAGAATGAAGCTCTCTTTGTGTTAAGACTGGAGTTACATGTGCTTGTGCTGAACCAGTGTCTCATTTTCAAGATATAAATCTCTCTGCATTAGGGCCTCTTAGTGCTCGAGGTCAGCTTACCTAAAAACTTCCGGAAGGCTCTTTTACGTTCAGTGTTAAAGATGGATATGGAGCCTTTTGCACTTCTGGGTTGAGGGCAATGGAGTCCACAGTTCAAGCGAGGAAGGAAAAATAAATTTGTTAACTTTTTAAGGAGAGCAGAAACCCTTCAAGCTTCCAAAGAGGCATTGCCTCAAGTGTTGTATACGGTAAATATACATCTATGTATGTACAGTATCTCACAAAAGTGAGTGCACCCCTCACGTGTGTAAATATATGTTATTGTATCTTTTGATGGGATGACGCTGAAGATAGGACACTCTGATCCAGTGTAAAGTAGTCGGTGTGTTCAGCTTGTAGAACAGTGTCAATGTCTAAACCACTATCAACAAAAGTGAGTTCACCCCAGAGTGAAAAATGTCCACATCATGCCGAATTAGCCATTCCCCTCCCCAGTGTCATGTGACTCATTAGTGTTACAAGGTCTCAGGTGTGAATGGGGAGCAGGTGTGTTAAATTTGGTGTTATCACTCTCACACTCTCTCTCTGGTCAATGGAGGTTCAACATGGCACCTCATGGCTAAGAACTCTCTGAGGATCTGAAAAAAGGTTGTCTTTTGAAAATAGACATGTGAGTGCTGCCAGCATTGCTGCAGAGGTTGAAGGGTTGAAGCTGCAGGAGTGCTGATGGCACCGGGGAGCTACAGTTCACTGAGGGAACCATGAATGCTAACTGATCTCCTCCCTTCAGAAACTGGGCCACAGGGCAGTGTTTCAACATGATAACGACCCCAAACACACCTCCAAGACGACCATCGCCTGCTAAAGAAACTGAGGGTGAAGGTGCTGGACTGGCCAAGCACATCTCCAGACCTAAGCCCTAATGAGCATCTGTGGGGCTTCCTCAAACGGGAGGTGGAGTAGCGCAAGGTCTCAAACATCCACCAGCTCCGTGATGTCATCATGGAGGAGTAGAAGAGGATTCCAGTGGTGACCTGTAAAGCTCTAGTGAACTCCATGTCCAAGAGAGTTCAGGCTGTGCTGGAAAATATTGGTGGCCACACAAAATATTGACACTTTGGGCACAATGTGGAAATTTTTCACTCTGGGTTGAACTCACTTTTGTTGTCAGTGGTTTAGACATTAGTGTCTGTGTTGAGTTATTCTGAGGGGACAGTGACTTTACACTGTTCTACAAGCTGAACACACCGACTACTTTACACTGGAGCAGAGTGTCCTATCTTCAGCGTCGTCCCATCAAAAGATACAATAACATATTTACACACATGTGAGGGGTGCACTCACTTGTGTGAGATACTGTATGTGTAAAGAATTGAAGACAAACAATATATGAACATGATTCAGAGTTGCCGCCAAGGGAGGAAGCCTCCACTAACAAGAAGTGCGCTGGACGTCCTTTATACAGGGCCCTCGGAAATATAAAGATTCATGCATTAAACTGCCTCTACCGTGCTGCTGTTTAACGCTGCTTATCAGAAACGTTCGACTCTCTCTGGTGGACGCACGGCTTAACAGCCATGACAAAGCTTGCAGGTATGTTGGTAGTGACGGACGCGTTATTTTCAGATGTAGGTGGAACATGTCAAAAGGGTTAAAGGGGAAACGGGTCAGACTGTTCAGCAAAACATTGCTTTAAAGAGATTCGAGAGACTTCAAGTTGTTAGTGGTTCACAGTGTAAGAATGGGGCCTTCAGATAGTGTATAACTGTGTGTGTGTGTGTGTGTGTGTGTGTGTGTGTGTTTAACCTGAGCTGTAAGCTAGGGAGCACACCTGTCCTGCTCATTGAGCAAACAAGCACCAACCTCATGTTAAACTACTCACCCATCTTTCCACTTCAGCAAGCCAGCGCCCGATTGGCTGCCTAAACAGAAATGGCCAATCAGATGGCTGTACTGGAAATGACAGACCAAAAAGTAAGAATTTAGTGGAAGATTCAACCCCTTCAAATTGAAAAGCTATTTAAATGTATTTACAGTATAATTACAAATGTATAAACAGTAAACGTTAATTCTGTGCGGCAGAAACAGGACAGTCGTTTTCTGGATCAGATCATCATAAACGATCTGCTCACTTTAATTGATATGGAGGAAAAGCTGTTTCTCCACTCGTTTCAGTGATGCTGATTCAGAGTTTTCAGTCATCGTAGTTTGGCAGCACCATATTTGTCCTTATGAACAAACTAATAGACAGATCGCAGATCGACAGGAGGAAAGATCGGAGAACTAACTGGGAGTTCTGGGATCCGTGTCCAGCCCCCGCCGCAGTATTTTAGTCCCTAAAACACAAAAAAAAGCTGTGTCCTCAGTGTGGACGGGTAATAACGCCGCTGCTCGGGAGACGGAGGACGAGAGACTCTTCACTGTTAAAGTCAGTCAGTCATTTTCTGCCGCTTGTCCCAAGCGGGGTCGCGGGGGGTGCTGGAGTCCATCCCAGCTCACACAGGGCGAAGGACGGGGACACACCCTGGACAGTTCGCCACCCCATCGCAGCACTGTTACAGTAAAGGGTGATGATGAGCTAATGTTAGCGAGCGTCCCTCTTCTCTCCAACAATCATCGAGAAGTTTTCAGACTGAAGATGAAGATCTTTAACTGGAGAACTGATTACTGATCTCTCGTTACATCACCGTCCACACAACCGTGTCCCAAACTGGACACACACTCAATAGTGTGGACAAATAGTGCACAACCACCGGACACACACTCAGTAATGTAGTGTGTAAAAATAGTGCACAAGAAGTAGAAGTGTGCGGTTTGGGACGCAGCCTGCCTGTTGAGGTTCTCCTAAAACAAACGGTAAAGATAATAACGCAATCATTAAAACAATGATTCACTGCAAAGACGTGTGAACGACTGGTGTCCATTCTTTCATTCCCTCCCAAGAGACAGAGACACGTCCAACAGCATGAGTCCACCGTCTCCTCCTCTGGACTTTGTCTCTCTGTTGGGATTCTGTAGAAGTTCAGCATCATCGGTTTGTGCGTTCAAATACGCAACAACTATCCAGCGTTTTAGAAAAACAGCCCTGGTGAAGATCACTGGAGGGCAGAGAAGGTCTGTTTTACCCTCCAGGTGGGCGGGGCTTTAAGGGTGTAACATCACATGAAAAGTATGAACAAATTATTCTATAAAGTAGGATGCTAAACTGAGGCATCTGAGGGATAAAGTGAGCGCTAGAGACAGTGGGGACTTTGGACAATGTTAGGACGTGTTCTTGCTGCACCTCCAGCTTATAGCTAAATGGAGACGGACCATCTATTCATGCACTCTGTGTGTGTGTGTGTGTGTGTGTGTGTGTGTGTGTGTGTGTGTGTGTGTGGTTAGAAGCGGGCGATCTCTCTGAGGATGGGTGTTGCGCCACGGGACAGGTTAAGTTGGTGAAGTCCAGTATTAAAACTGGCACACAGGACACTGCTGGAGTCACAGGGCGCCAAAGACACCAGCGGACCAGAACCATCCAGAGACAGAGTGCACAAACACGCTGCAGAGACAGAGAGAGCGAGAGAGACAGAAAGAAACAGAGAGCGAGAGAAACACATCTAATGTGAAATGATCTCTTTGCTGTGCGGTTTGTGCCGTTTGATTAAAGTGGTATCACAGTGCCTGGAGTTAATTCTGTAGCTTCATTAGAAGAACTGCAGTTTCACTGTGTGTGCGTGTGTGTGTGTGTGTGTGTATTACCTGCTGTGTTCTGGTCCCAGACTTTGATGGAGCTGTCGAATGATGCTGAAGCGACGAGAGCGGGCGAGCCGATGCTGGGTGGCAGAAACACGCAGCAGGCCGTGGTCTGGACATGTCCTCTGTACTCAACGACCTTACAGCCCGGCTGCCTCAGATCCCACAGCTGTGCGCACACACACACACACACACACACACACACACACACACACACACATTTATATTCACAGTATTCAGGCTTCAGGTCCCGAAACACAGGACATACTTGTGCCACACACACACACACACACCGTGGCCTCACAGCCCTGCCCCTGGAAGCCATTGCTGCTGGACAGTAGATGGTTGCAGTTTGGGCTGATGTCACAGTGAGTCTGGATGTACTGTTTAGCAGGAAACGTGTTCATCACCTGCCAGCTACGACTGTCCCACACTCTGCGTACACACACACACACACACACACACACACACATTTTAAACAACTCTTATCTGAGGATGAAACCACATCTGAGAACTACTTACCTAATCTGAGATCTCACCTGATGGTTTTGTCTTCAGACGTCTGGACTATAGACGTTCCTCCAGGAACCCAACACACATGAGTTACCTGGGGTGGGGGAGGGAAGAGGGAGAGAGAGACCGTGAGAGAGAGGGAGACAGTGACAGAGAGAGAGAGAGAGAGAGAGAGAGAGAGAGAGAGTGTGACAGACAGTGAGAGAGAGTAAGAGAGAGAGAGACAGTGAGAGAGACTGTGATAAAAGTATGAATGTTTAGAAAGGAAATGAAATGTTAATATATATTTTTGATATTTCGTCCCACTAGGTTGCGTGAGATGGTGTTTTTCTGCAGACACGCTCCGGTCTCAATGTCCCACAGGCGCATGGAGTTGTCTCTAGAGCCGGTGCACAGCTTTGACCCGTCTAGAACAAACACAGAACATCTCAGTATCTCACACACATGCACACACACTCTCCAGGTTCCTAAAAGGGGCCAAATGTTCAGTCAAAGAAACCCTAACCCTGAAACCTATTCTGAAGGACTCGTGGCTGTGATGTCTCAGTTTCTGCTAGTGTGTGTGTTTGCTGGTTAGCGGACCTGGACTGACGGCCACTCCATTGATGACGAGTTCGTGTCCCTGGAACGTCTGGAGGGGATCCGACCCTCCTGCGAAATCCCACATCAACACACTCTTATCTCGGGACGCACTGAAGATCCACGTACTGCCAGCAAAGCAGGCCAGCTGAACACACACACACACACACACACACACACACACACACACACACACACATTTATGATGAGAGGACAAGGAGGTTGATTCTTACACCCCCTCGACTTTAGTTATACTGAAGTCTTAAAGAAAGAAGCCCTAAAGGACTAGTAGTTCCTTTTGGTCATGTGATATTGAGATTCGATCCTTTTTAGGGGTTTTAACAGTTCTGGGGTGGAAGAGAACCCCTTTTACCCTAAATCAAATCATAACAAGGCACAGTCTTAAGTGCCTTACTGTCTTTATTTAATGGCAGACCAAAGATCAACTTTGATAAAACACAAAATTTGCAAGTAATAAGCTAAAAAGCAAGTAAGAATTAGAAAAGAATCACTGAGTCTAAATAAATATAACCACAACCAAAACCTTTATTTTGCATTTCAACATGAATTTATCATTGAGCAATGCAGAAACATGCACTTTATGAGCCATTTCTCTCACCAAATTACCAATGCTACCTTAAAGCTAACTTCCACTTGCCACTTACTGTTACATTAGCATCAAGCTTACAGTGCTAAATGCAATTTTTAAGGAGAAACTTCCTAAAACAAAACATTTAAAGTGTTTTAAATGTTAAAATAACTGATCTTGTATGTTGTACTGCAGTATTTCAGGGAATATGCTTTAGTAAAAAACCTCATTTAGAAAATTTCACCCAATGAGCAGGTTAGCCTGTTTGCTAACATTTAGCCTGATTTAGCTAAGAGAGCCGAAATCTTCAACTATCAACATTTAATTAATAATGAATAAAACCTAACAAAGTTTAATTCTTGAATCCTGTTACCTTGGTAATCTCTTTGTTGTGTCCATGAAAAGATCTGCAGGGCTTCCCAGCTCGCCAATCATAAATGACCACAGCCTAGAAACAAACAACTCAATAAACACTCCGTAACGATAAATACTCAAACCGCGCTCCCTGACCCGTACGCAACTCGGATCGGCGCTCCCTGACCCGTACGCAACTCGGATCGGCGCTCCCTGACCCGTACGCAACTCAATCCGCGCTCCGTAACGATGATAAAACATGACGAAGCTTCATATACATGTAATAATTAACACACCCTTTAATTAATTTAAATCTTTATAAATGGGTGGTGGTGGTCTAGTGGTGGGTACTTGCCTACGGACCTATGGCTCAAGAGGTCCCAGGTTAAAATCCCACCTCTGGCACTACCACCACCTGAGTGTCTCCAGGGGGGACTGTCCCTGTAATTAGGACGTTGAAATCACTCTGGATAAGAGCGTCTGATAAATGGCGCAAATGTAAATGTAAATAAATCTATAAATATATAAAGCTCCATATTTAGAAAAGCTCTACACACAGCCTACACACTCTGACCCCACTCACCTGGTCAATCCCTCCTGACACACAGAGGTCAGAGGTCATGCAGGTCACACAGTTCACAGCATCAGAGTGGGCGGGTTCATACTGCGCTACCTGTGGTGCAGGTGCAGGCTCCGCCCCCTCCTTGGCCCTACAAAGGGATAGATCAATCAGTACAACGAATAATTGATCCTGTAGAATCAATAAAGATTCCAAAGATCCATCCATCTTCCTCTTTCACACTGTCCCCCTGCACCTCCTCTTTGTCCTTCCTCTTCTACTCTTTCCTGGCAGCTCCATCCTCCTCCTGATATGCTCCTCGTCTCTCCTCTGGACAAATCTTGCTTCTCTCACTTTGTTTCCAAACCCTCCATCCTGAGCTGTCCCTCTAATATACTCTTCTCTAAGCCTGTCCATCCTTGTCCCTCCCGATGCAAATCTCAGGATCTTTTACTCGGACATCTCCAGCTCCTGTTTTCAGTGTCTCCAACCTGTATAACGTAAGTGGTCTCACTACCATCACTCCATCCTGTAAACCTTCCCTTTCACTCCTGCTGGTCCCCGTGTGTCACAGATCACTCCCGTCACTCTTCTCCACCCATTCCAACCTGCCTGCACTCTCTTCTTCACTCGCCGTTACTCTGAACAGTCCACCCGAGTATTTAAACTCCTCCCCCTTCACCTCCTCTACTCCCTCCATCCTCACCACTCCGCTGTCCTCACGCTCCTTCACTCATGTGTTGTCATTAAACAACAGGTGTGTGTGAACAGACAGGTGTGTGTGAACAGTGGCGTCTCACCTGTAGAGGTCAGAGCGGCGGCGGAACTTGCTCTGAAGTTTGCCCATGTCTCCAACACCACAGGTCCTGCCAGGTGAGGGGACACACTCACCAAGCTACGGTCATCTTTGTCTCATCTGCTTGTCCTTTAAAACACACACACACACACACACACACACACACACACACACACACACACACACACACGAGGAAACTACGGACCGATCTCCTCACGGTGGTGGAGACTGGAACCAGACGTCCCTGTGAATGTGCTCCTCAAAGCCGCCAGTGAAGCTGCTGGTGTCTCCGAGCCTGTGAGCTGAAGCGCTTCTCTGGGCTCCCTTTAACTCAACTCTGCTAAAGCGAAGTCGGTCGCCTGTTCCATTCAGCACCGCGGAGTGACTTTAATCTCCGTCCTGCTGCACTTCAGGACGGAAGAGTGTGAATCCGATTAGCTGCTTGAGCGCCTCATCTCATTACCGCGGCTCCGCGTGTCGGTGGGAATCTCTCGGGTCCACCTTAAGTGCTGCCGGCGCTGCAGCCCGGGCTGCGCGGTCCCTCAGCAGCGCCTGAACGGAGCCGCCGCCGCCTGTTAAGGTGGACCGGAAAGATTCCGAACCAGAACCAAGCCGGCGTGCGCGAGTTTCGGCCAAAACACCGGAGAGCGCGCGGCCCCTTCGCTCGAGCTCGTCGCAAAACAATCTAAAAATAAACCAATGAATAAACACAACGAATAAACGTCCACAACTTACAGTCGCCGTCCCGCCGCGCGCGCCCCGCCGTCTCCTTGGCGACGCTTCTACGGTAACCAGGCAGGGGCGGGGTCACGTGGTCTCTCCTCAGCGAGTTCCAGCGGTCCGGACCGAGTGAATCGATACCTCAGCTCAGCGATTCCCTTGAACCGAGTTCCGGTTCTTTGAAGTTTTTAAAAAAAATGAAAATCTGAACTCCGTTCACCTCATAATCCTTCACACTTTACTAGGTTTGAGCTTTTTCCTTCAGAAAACCATACAGGACACTTTCTCACTGTTCAGCCTTCGATCATGATTAATGAACATTGTTAAGTAGAACATTCGAATCACTTATTCAATTGAATTAGAGACATGAAAACACCACAGGCGTCCGTTTCCGTTCCCCAGAACTCAACTATAAAGTGTGCAGGAAGCAGTCACGAACAAGCTTTCAGTGTCCAGTTTGGCCTTTGCTCGTTTTGAATCCGAGTGAGTGAATTGACTCTCCCCGACTCGATTCATTGAATCTAACTGAATCTGGAGGAGTCCACTCGACTCGTGAATATGAAAGAATCGGTTCCGTTATCTGAATCAAACGTTTCATCATGTCCTTTGTCCTGGGGGTTGTTGCACTAAGCAGGATTTCTCAGTTTAACCAGATGAATTAAGCCCAAATTCAAGCAGCAGGTAAAGAGCAGAGGGACTCTACAATCAGACTGTCTTCAGTTTTAGACTTAATCCTTCTTTTTGGGAGGTTCTGAACATCAAACAGTCTGTAAAACAGTTCACTTGTAGTGCCATCAGTATGTGGTTTGGGACACAGCCCTCATTTTAGAAACAGAAAGTGAAACAGAATAGTGAAAAGTGCTAAACAAGAACATGTCCAAACACAGAAGGGCCTGAACTCCCTTCACAGCCGTAGGGTGCTCAAAAAAGCCCGTCGGTTAATTCCCTCAATATTTCCTAATGAAACCAAAGAAAAGCAAACAAACTGATCAGAGTTCAGTCTCCCACTCAGCTGGGTTTGAAATACTCCAGCAGGCTGTGGTTCTGAGGGACCCGTCCCGTCGCTCTTCGGCCCCGGCCTGCCGATGGTCTCCCTGACTGTCTGGAGGAGATCTTCAGGACGGGTTTTTGTTGCTTCCACTCTGCCAGCAGCTCCTTCTGCATGTCGGAGGGAAGCTGGGAGAAGACCAAGGGGTCCACATCAGGGGGGACATCAGGGGAGTCTCTCTGACCCGTAGCCTCCTGGGACCTGGGATCTGCTGCGAGGGGAAGGCGAGGCTCTGTGCTCATGTTGTCCCTAAATACTGAAGTCTCTTGTTGATGAAACTCTTCCGGGTGTTCGGACTGGCCCGAGGGCCGTCCTTCTCCGGGATCCTCTGAGACGGAGGTTCCAGTCTGGAAGCTCGCCATCAGCTCCACCTGGATGTGTTCAGGAAGAACCCGAAAGACGTCAGGATCGACATGAGGAGGCAGCTTAGAACGCTTCCCTTCTAGTACGCTGAACTTCCCCAAATCCCTTCTGTCCAGTCCGGAATGTTCCGAGACCAGTTGCTGGGGTGATGTGGTTCTGAAAGGCTGCGGTGGGGCAGTCGGGAGGGGTGTGAGACTTACAGACTCTTTGGTGTCCTGGGCTTCATCTGCCTGAGTGAAGCTGGAGGACTCCTCACTCAGATCTAGCTCAGCTTCCTGAAAAACAAAACAGGATGTGTGTGTGTAAATAAGGAATAACAAAAAATAATAACGATTTTATATTTTATTTAATATGATAATATTAAAACATGAAAAACAAAACATTTCAAACTATTTTTAAACAATATTTAAAATATTTAGACTCTAACCAGTTGATAAGTCATGATTTTTGTTTTTGCTACTGATGAAATATCCCCAGCTGATCCTCCTCCTCCTCCTCGCTCTGAGTGTACAGGGGCGTCTCACCTGCACCTGTGAGGGTGTGTGTGTGGCCGTCGGGGGGTTGTGTGTGAAGAAGGAGCTGATGGAGTTCCTGCTGGACGTTCTGGCCTGCAGGTTACTGAAACACACGCTCAGCAGCGTCAGGTGGAACGGTGCACTGACGTCCACCAGTCTGTGGAACAGCTTCATCGCCATGGAAACCAGGAGGGACAGCGCCTCGCTGCCGCCTGCAATAAGCAAACAGCAAAATAAACAACAAAAGGACAACAAATCAGCAACTTGCATCATTCACTGCCACACAAAAGGCCTGTGTGCGTGTGTGAACGTGTACGAGCGTGTGAGCGTGCGTAGGAGCGTGTGAGCGCGTACGAGCGTGCGTACGAGCGTGCGTACGAGCGTGCGTAGGAGCGTGTGCGAGCGTGCACGAGCGTGCGTAGGAGCGTGTGAGCGTGTACGAGCGTGCGTAGGAGCGTGTGAGCGTGTACCGGTTGTAACCCTCCGTGCAGTGGGTTTGGGTATCGAACACTGTCGACTCTCTCGGCTGAACCAACGACTCGCTGCTGATGCCCGTCTCAGAGTCAGTCTCAGAGTCTGAGGCAGACGGCCATCCTTGTGCATCCTAAACACACACACACACAACTAATCAATTGGTCATTTAATAATTTTCTTAATGAAACACACACACTGTCACACTAGGCACATCCTGAGCAGGTGAAAGGGGACGTCCACCAAATCCAGAATCTCATTAAGTGCTGAGGACATAAACAGGGAGGGTTCTGGAGTGAATGGAGTCAGACACAAAGTGGCTGAGAAGTTTTGTTCCTGTACGCCTCGGCAAGTTTGCAAATTCTGGTACGGCAGGACGGGTCGAGAGCTCGGGGCGGTAATCGCAGTAGGGAGTGAAGGGCTAGACTTCTCCCTCCTCTGAAAACCAACAGCATGTTTTGAAGCAGCAGCAGCTAAATTTCAGACAGAAGAAAAGAGGATTATTGGGCTGCTGTGAACCTCACCTCTCGCTCAGGCTCCTCAGCAGATCCGTCACTTTGTTCTCCACTTGGCTCACTGAGGAGATTTTCCTGAAGGAATCCTCGTCACTCAGTGACTGCGAGAGGAAACAGCACAGCTTGAACGTTTGCATCTTCAAGGCTCCTTTAAGCACAATCTCACCGCCTGCCTACCTGGGGAGGTCCAGCAGGGCTCACGGGAGAAGGGTCCACACCGCAGGCAAGGTTCTGGATGCGCTTGCCGTTTGCCTCTCCAAACTCCTGGATCAATGTCCGGAGAGGGAACAGCTGCAGATCCCTCAGACTCAACACACCCAGAGCCTTCAGCCTCTCGCCCGTCCTGTAGCCGATTCCTGCCGCCGTCACAGACAGGAGGGGATTATGGTCTGTACCATCGCTGGCCACTTTACTGGAAACACCCACCTTGCGCTTCCACTCTGTGGCCATTTTATTAGAAACACTCCGTCATGATGCTCTTACAGTATATTTTATTATACAGATTTGGGACATGTCACATTCTGCTGATTTATGACTATCAGGATTGAAGGAGGAGGAACAGCCCGTGTTAAAGGAAAGAGAGCTACAACATACACCTTAACGTTCAACCTTAACGAACGCTCCTGAACTGCCCTCGACTCGTCTTAAAGGCACAGTACCAGTTTAATTCTCAGGGGAAGTAAGAATGATGTAAAAATGAAAAAGGCCATATTACACAGAATAAAGGAGTGTTTATTGTAGCCAGACTGGTACCGGGTACTCTGCAGGGTCCGCTCAGGCTATCCATCAGCGTCCCGCTGCTGTGAGGGAGGAGCGTGGTCTGCTGGTTGGGTTTGTGTGTTCCAGACACCAGCTTGGCCAGGAGTTTGCTGCTGGCGACGCCGGCGCAGCTGGTCAAACCCAGCCTGCTCTGCAGCGCCTCCCGCAGTTCAGCTGCGATGAGGGACCCCAGGGCCAGCCTGGAGTGATCCTGGACTCCCACTAACGGGGCAGAGACACGCAAAACAGCCAAGTCAGCGCAAGAGTGTAGCTCTGTAGGCTCTTCTGGCATTGTGTGTGTGTTTTCTTCTAAACATGTCAGGTTGTCCTGGTCTCTCACCCTCGTGTCCGTAGATGTGTCCCACAAAAGACAGATCTGAGAGGCTTATTCCTTTCATCCGCCTCTCCACCATCTCTGTAGCGTCCACAAAGTTTTCGTCGAATCCCAGACGCTCCACCAGGGGGCAGTACGACATCAGCAGCTCTGAGCACAAACAGTCAATATAACTGCACTGCTGCATGAGTCCATTCAGTGCTTCATTACACCGACACAAGCTTCGACACAGTGAATCAAATCAGTGCTTCATTACACCGACACAAGCTTTGACACAGTGAATCAAATCAGTGCTTCATTAAAGCCACAGCGGACGCAGTAAGGGTCCAAGGAGCAGTGCCGGTCTAGTGTTCAGGGACGAGGCTCCAGGATCAGAGGGTCATGGGTTTGAATCCCTGACCTGTGGGTCGACCTAAGGTACCCTTGAGCAAGATATGTTCCCATTACTGCTCCCCGGGCACTTCCAATATCTGCCCCCTGCTGCACGTGTGTGTGCGCGTGTGTGAGAGTGAACAGCAGAGGTTGAATTTCGTTGTGGTTCACTGTGTGGTGTTCTTTACTTTACAATGACAAAAAAAAGAGTCACATTCACTTTCCAGTTTATTCAAATCAGTGATTCATTAGGACACAATCTGACACAGTAAGTCAAATCACGTCTCCAGTATTCTGAGCTGACTCAGAGTTTCGTTACATTAAACTGAATCATTGCTTCTTTACACTGAAAGCTTCAAGAAGTGAGTCAAATGTGTGCTTCGTTGCAACAACACAAGCTTTGACACCGTGAGTCTAATCAGTGCTTCATTACTCCGACAAAAGCTTCAACTCAGTGAGTCGACTCAGTGCTGCATTACATGCGCACAAGCTTCCGCTCAGTGTCTCCGTGTTGGCGTGGTCCTGTGCGCTGGTGCTGGACTGACCTGTGACTTTGTAGGAGATTTCTCTGTAGTGCGTGAGGTCCTCCCCCTTCACCAGCACCAGGTCGGGACATTTCTCCAGAGCCTCCTTCACCCCCATCAGCTTAGTCAGCCCGCGCTCCCTCGCCACGTAGTTACACGTCACAATGATGTACTTCTGCTGAACTCCTGAGAAGACAGATCCACCCTCCAAAATCTGATTTTTCTCCTCAAGATTCTGTCCATTTTTGAAGTGCACTGCCTATCAACTTCTAGTGCTGATTAATAAACACCAAGCTCTTCCTGTTCCTTCTGTTAACTGAGTGTGGAAGAGAGCAGAAGAAGAGAGAGCAGGCAGGACGGAATGGGGTGAGAAGAGTGACAGGAGTGATCTGTGACAGACGGGACCAGCAAGAGCGAAAGGGAAGGTTTACAGGACGGTAGTGAGAGCAGCTATGTTATATGGGTTGGAGACAGTGATGAAAAGCCAGGCAGTGGAACTGGAGGTATCAAAGTTAAAGCTGCTGAGGGACGAGGATGGACGGGACTAAGAACGCGGGACAGCTCAGGTTGGACAGTTTGGAGACAAAGTGAAAGATGTGAGACGGTGTTGGTGTGGACATGTTCAGAGGAGAGACGAGGAGAATATCAAGAGGAGGATGTTTTTGAGGATGGAGCTGCCAGGAAAGAGGAGAAGAGGAAGGACAAAGAGGAGGATTATGGACGTGGTGTGAAAGAGGAAAATTGCAGAGGACAGGAAGACATGGAGAACAGGTGCAGCCAGAAGAAAGAGAAAGCAGAAGCAGAAGAAAAAAAGAATGCCTTTCTTGACCCCAATCCCTCAAAGTCATGACAGGCTGTGGTCACCCAGAGGTTTGGTGCGCAGGGCTGGATTTCGGATCATCTCCACCTGAGCATAGAAGCAGTCCAGATCAAAGTGGAGGATCACTCTCTGACTGTGCTCCGCAGGTTGGACCACGCTGCCTGAAACCACAAGACAAAAGTCTATTTCATTAAATACTACAGAGCTCTGCAAAAGAGCTAGTGGTTTTAAACCATCCATCCTTCTTCTTCTTCTTCAAGGGGGAGCTCACTGTGAGCCCATGACTCAGTGTTGAACTTTTCTAACCCGAGTCTCCTTTAAGCGCGAACACCTTCTGTCTGGATCCGCTCCGGGATTTCGCTCCAGCCGCCGGCAGGCAGAGTTAAGGCAGCTGGAACAAAATCCCGGAGCGGCTTCACCTTTCTGGACCTCTGAGTTTACGAGGCTACACTTCGCCCCCTTGTCGCCAGCCGCTTGCGTTAACTCGAAGTTCCACCTTAAATGACGGTGCAGCGCAAGGATGCAACAGCTTCAGGATTTAAGGTGGAACCGACCATTCCAACGTTTTTAGCGCAAACCTGTGTCCAACACACGCCATCCAGACTCATCTTCCTCCTCTGTGTCCATCTATGATTCAAAAAGAGGAAAACACGAAATAAACACGACAGAAAAAGCGCGCCCACTCTTCAGAGCGCCAGCGCTTACATCCTGTTTACAGGCCGCCCTCTTCCGGTCTGGAGCGCAGACTCGATTTTTAATAGGACAAAAATATTGTTGAAATCAATTATTTTATAAATGTTAATATTAAAACGTAAAAATTGTGCATTCAATTATGTAATGTGATCTTATTCATATTTATGCAGTTTCCCGTTGTTTTTTTATAATTATTATTTTTTACTTCTTACGAACTTCCCTTGACTTCGTCCCAAAGCACACTTCTATGGTTTACATACTAAATCCTCTTCCTAAGGTAGTTTAATATCTTAAAAATAATTCATTTAAATAAATAATTTACACACTGTATTGTATTGTGAAAATACTTTCCATAAATTAGTGTTCCCACGTCAGCGTTATTTTACACACTGAGGTAGTGATTTTATAGTATTTTGTGGCTTTATAAATAATATTTTGTACACTATAGCGTTTTTAACTATCCACGTTTATTAGCAAAGACTTTTACTTTGTTATCCCGGTCGCCATTTCTTTTCCGTTCTCCTGCGGGTAGAAGCTCGAGTCTGAAGTTAGTGTTACATTTCGAGCGGCAGGTTTTGATTCAGAGGTTTAAAGCTGTGGCTGTTACACTTTTCTCCGTGTGAGACTAAAGGGTGACTTTTTTCTGGAGTGAGCGGGGAGAGCGGGTGTGAGGACTCTTATTATGCAGAGCTGAGCCGGACTCCTGCTGACTCGAGCTCGGTTCTCTGAGGCCAGGATGACTCTCCGCAGGGCTGCGGGGCTCGTGTGCGGTTTGGCCGGCGGCTCGGCGGCGCTGCTCTGGGCTGAGTGGAAGGTTTCTCCGGGGGAGGAGCGCGGGCGGGTTAAAGGGCCGCTCACAGCCGCGCTCAGCGCCCTGCACGCCGCCCAGCCGCCCGCAGGCTTCCCGGTATCCGGTTTCGGCTGGGACAGCAACTGGGACAAGTAAGATCGCACACATACTACAAACAAGAGGACAAAAACACAAAGGCCCAGACGGCGCTTCCGCATCGTGAGGCGTAGACACAGAGGCGCGACGGTTAACAGTCAATTCGATTCAATGGTGCCATGATCCAGCTCACTGGGAGAATCGATTCAATGTAATGGGAGACTCATTGATGTTTCGAGTCGATTCGGAGTTGAATTCGTTTACTGAGAGAATCGGTTCATTGATGTTTCTATTGTATTTAATGGGAGATTCGACTCAATGCCCTAATGTCCATTGGTTATTCGATGTGATTCACTGGCGCCTTGACACATAAGCGATAAACACATACACCTGTGTATGTATTTGATTTACTGGAAGACTCGATTCAATTCACGAGTTGACTATTCGATTCTGTGGTGATTCGATTCGCTCCGGTTTGGATTAGATTCTTGATTCACTGGGGGACTTGATTGGATTCGCTGATGTCTCTTTTCAATACACTGGTGATTTGATTCAAATGGGGACTCAGATTTGAGAAAATGAGTTTGAAAGAGTGAAAGAAGGAGGGATCAGGGAGTGAAAAGGTGTAAAAGTGGTATGAAATGAGGTGGTGTTTAGCAGATCCAGCCAATCTGGGCAGCAGTGTCCTAGTGGTGAGGGAGTTGGACTCGGATCAGAAGGTTGTTGGTTCGATTCGCTCACTAGCGGGTTGCCTTGAGGTACCCTTGAGCAAAGTACGGTCCCCATCACTGCTCCCTGGGTGCTTTCAATAGCTGCCCCCTGCTGTGTATGTGGGTAAAACGCAGAGGTTGAGTCTCGTGGTGTTGTGCTGTGCTCCGTTTCACAATGACAAGGGTAGTCACTTTCACTTGCAAAGAAAGACATTACACTTGATCCGTCTAAATCCTGTGTGTGTGGATTTAGTCACAGGCTCTAATCTCAGACTTTGTGCTAAAGATAGACGGAAACCGAGACCGTCTTAATCCTCATGACGTCTGCAGCAGCACCTCCATGTTGTCAGTAAAGCTGGAAGATGCGAAACATCACTGTGTTTTTTGTCCTCTGTCTGCAGGAGGGAGCCGTCCCTCGTCCTGAACTCCAGGAAGAAGGAGAGAAGCGGGGAGGAGAACAGCCCTGAGGTGGAGAACAACAGACCCAAAGCAACCCGTCACATCTTCCTCATCAGACATTCCCAGTACAACCTGAACGGAAACGGAGACAAAGAGAGAACGCTCACCGCTCTAGGTCAGGATGCTCTGTAGCTTCGTTCAGAGATACCGAGCTTCAGTTTGGTGGCCACTTTATTAGAAACACCTTGATCCTCCACTCAGTGGCCACCTTCTCAGGCTTAACCCCTTCAGCCCTGCTCACCTTCTGACCACAGGATTGCTGGTGTGCAGATATTATTGAAGGTATTGGACAGCAGGGACACTGACACGTGTGTGTGTGTGTGTGTGTGTGTGTGTGTGTGTGTGTGTGTGTGTGTGTGTGTGTGGGGTTGGGGGGGGGTGCAGGCCGAGAGCAGGCTGAGCTTGTTGGACAGCGGCTGGTGTCTCTGGGCCTGAAATACGACACGATGATCCACTCGTCCATGGCCAGAGCAACTGAGACGGCCAACATCATCAGCAAATACCTGCCAGGTGAGATCTGAGCAGAGTAAGGTAACTTCCTCCCATTATTTGTATTTGCTGAAATAAGTTAGTAAATACATTTATGCTGCATGTTGAATACTCCCCACCAGGGGGCAGATTTGGTCCTTGGTTTCATGCCCATCACTGAGAGGAAAGAAACTGGTATGAACCCAAACCAGCAGGATCTGTTGAATCTTTGCATTTCTGTTAGTTTTTCCACTTTCAGTTTCTCAAACACCTTCCTCATGAAAAAACAATAATAAGCAAAAAACTTCACGCTCAACATTTATGGACAAGTAGGGGCTGGACACCATGCTGGACATTGACATTTCTGCAGAGATAGTCTGTCTAAAGTGTTTAATCACTGAGTATGCTTAATGTTTAAATGCTTTTCTTTATATTTTGCTAAAAAGAATCTAGTGTTTCCTATCAGTCAGTCTGATAAAGATCAGACAGAGGACTAAATAAAGAAACTGGAACAAATGTTCTAGAGCTCCAGGCTGTAAAGTATCTAAAGACATTTACATTTACAGCATTTAGCAGACACTCTTATCCAGAGCGACTTGCAACAGTGCTTTGTTTCCACATTAGATCATCATCTCACACAAGATTCTAGATAAAGGGGTTCTCCACTCAGTGTTCAGCATCAGCAGTAAACAAATCATCTGCTCCTGGTCCTTCACTGCTTCATGTCTTCAGTTAGACGCTTTGTTCTGCTTGAAGGTTCAGACGTAGATCACTGTGTGGATTAACCAACACAAAACTATCAAACTGCTCAGGTACAGATGCTGTACTGAAAATGAGAGACAACAACACTGTCCTTCAGGAAGATCTGGATCGTCTACATTAAACACAAAAGAAAGTCTGGTGGAGAAAGATGAAGACTTGCACGGGACTGTTCTTTAGCATTAAAGTTGTTTAAATAATTGGAAGATTTAAGGGAAAGTGTCCTTGTTTGTGATCTCCATCGGCACGGCGGATTAACCCTTTGGATCCGCTGTTGTCACAGGTGAAAGTGTAACGCAGCACACACCACACATGCAGCAGGGGGCAGCTATTGAAAGCGCCTGGGGAGCAGTGACTGGGACGGTACCTTGCTCAAAGGTACCTCAGGGCTACCTTCTGGTAAGGGAATCGAACCCACAATCTTCTGATCCGGGGCAACTCCCTCACCAGTAGGACGCTGCTGCCCCTCTTCTGTATTTGTTAATTTGCGTGAGTAACATCATCAGGACATGAACACTTTTATTCTTGCTGTGTTTCAGGAGTGGAGATGGTGAGCTGTGACCTGCTGAGAGAGGGTGCTCCCATAGAGCCCGTCCCACCGGTCAGCCACTGGAAACCAGAGGCCGTGGTCAGTCTTTCATCACACCTGTTCAGTGTGGACCGTCCCACACGAGAGTGTTTCTCAGCACTCGTCCCTCGCCTCTGAAACTTGAGTAGCGGGCGAGAGATCAGTGTTGGTCATCGGTCAATATTTGGGACAGTTTGTCTAAACGGAGCAGTGCTCTAGATTAATCAGACTCTCGCTCTGGAGCGTCACCATCTACGGTATCAAGGTTGAAACAGTGGCTGAAAGTGGAGCCTGCTTCTTACTGCTGTTAATTTCCACTGTTTTTGTGCGTCATGAAGAAGCGGCGTGGCTCTGTGGTGTGTTGTGTGTTACATGTGCCGCTGTGTGTGCCCCCCCCCCAGCAGTATCACGAGGACGGCGCCCGAATCGAGGCGGCCTTCCGGCGCTACATCCACCGGGCCGACCCGAAACAGAAGGAGGACAGCTACGAGATCATCGTGTGTCACGCTAACGTCATCCGCTATTTTGTGTGCAGGTGTGTGTGTGTGCAGGTGTGTGTGTGCGTGCGTGCGTGCGTTGAGCTGCCGTTCATCCTTTGTTTCGTATAGACGGCAAAGCTGTGGCGCATCACTGAATTTAACCAAATTCACAGAAAACGTCACCCTGCTTTGCAGCTGTCGGGTTTAAATGCTTATATTTAAAACATTGTTTTAAATATAGCGTTTAAAATATGTTTAAATATTTAAATTACATTTTTTCAATGTATTTAAATACTTAATGATGCATTCAAATATTAAATCTACAATATTCAGTAATGGAGGCATTTTGAATATTTTGAAATATTATTATTTAATTGGAGGATTTAATATATAAATGTAAACTTTTCTGGACGTTGTGAGAAAACCAATGAAAGGGTTCTAAAAATCTAAAATCCTTTAAAGCTGAAACAGACTCAGCTTTGAGGTCATGATTGGTAAGATGTCCCCTGCAGGTTGGTGAACTGTGTGTGTGTGTGTGTGTTACAGAGCCTTGCAGTTTCCTCCCGAGGGCTGGCTGCGAATGGGCCTGAATAACGGCAGCATCACGTGGCTGACGATCCGTCCCAGCGGCCGGGTGGCTCTCAGAGCCCTCGGAGACTCCGGCTTCATGCCTCCGGACAAGCTCACGCGAAGCTGACGCTCCGGACGGGGCGACTCAGATTAAAGCCATAAATTACGAAAAATTCACCTCATTCGCCCCCAAAAAGGCTCCAGAAAGATACCCCGATCCACCGGGCTTGGTCTTAGTCCCCAGGCACGGTAGGGGACCGGCGGGACGAGCCTGGGGACGCGTGCAGTGGATTTTCCGCTGAAGTATGGCTTTAACGGCGTGGAGGGACAGCGGGCTGGGCTGCAGGCTGGTAACCTTTTTCAGGATTTTACGGATTTTGTGTGGAAACGATGTCGTATCGCTCGGCCTGACGCCCCTCCAGCTCCTCCTTAAGTGTCCTGCGAGTAAATTTTCTGTTTAATTATGTCGTGTTCGTTCGAGATTCTCGTCGGTGGTCCAGGGCCGACGTTCACCATGTGGATTCGCGAACGATGGCCCTCGCCAGGCTCCATCTGAACCCGTCTCCGGAAGAACCAGCAAGTGTCGTCGTCATTCTTTCAGCTTAAAGCCCCAGTCAGGCTCCACCGCTCTCTTCACTCTAACGGCAGCAAACCAGGCCTAACGTGGCCGGAAGACCTCGGCCCTGGCGCAAATAATGTTTTCTCAAAGTCACCTAAAGTCCTCTTATTACATTTGAAATTAGGTTTCATTCCAGTGACGATGCGCTGTTACCATGTCGATGAGGCTAATGTCGCTAATGGGAAGCTAAAATTATGGGGGGAAAAAAAAGACAAGAATACTTTTTTTTGTTTTTTTCCACCATGACAAGTTTTTCCTAATACAGGAAAATGTGTGCCTTAAATGAATGTTTCTGTTTTTACTTTTAGAACCTTCAGCAGTTTTTAGAAATCAAACCGTCCCGCCCTAGCCACCTGCTAATATTAGCTCTGAGCTAACTCAGTCAATAAAAGCTGGTTTCAGCCCAAGCTAAAATTAACCTCAAAAAGACTGGCCCTAAGATCATCCCCACATGGACATAGAAAAAGCTAATTTTAGCCCCAGGTAAACCCAAAAATCAAACTATCACTAGCCCCAAGCAAACACAGTAGCCATATGCTAATATTATCCCAGGTAAACACACTAACCCAAAAGCTGAACATTAGCCCCCGGCTAACATGGTGACCTCAAGCTAACAGTAGGTACATGCTAATATATTCATAATTGGCTCCAAGGTAGCAAAGCAGCTACAAACCTTCATCAGTGCCCAAGAAGCACAGTTGCAGAAATCCAAATAAGTCAGTAACCAAGTAGCTACATGGCACTATTGGACCCACACGGACTTAGCAGCGTGTCCTGACTGGGGCCTTTCAGAAACGAGGTGTTTTTCAGGGCGTTTTTAAAGCCCCAGAGGCCTTGACGTGGAGTCGTGTTTCTCTCAAGTGCAGTCATGCGAATGTTTTGCCGAAAAAGCTTTACACCCAAATCTCTTATTTTTGAAAGCCACATAACGTGGGCTGTTCAGGGAGGAAGACGGGGCGGGAACGAGTCCTCGTTCATTCGATGGACACCTTTTAACGCGATGAAGCTCGGTTGTGTCGTTTTTGATTTTGACAGTTCAATTAAAACCTTCATGTTCAGCAACAGCCTGGCCTTCAGTCTCTTTCTCTCACGCTGGGACGGGGGACACTCGACTTCAGAGAAACAACACGGGAATCGTCCCAGCAGCTGGCCTGTTTCATCTATAAATACCGCAAGATTGGAAGAGTCGACCGTTTCCACTCTCAGACTGATCACTGTAAACGGGCCATGTTGACCGATATTTTAATACATAATGTCAGAAATAACGTATTCTTTCATTCTTGCTTTAAGCCTAACCCTAGTTAAAGCTCCGTCTAACCCAACAAGCCTATCAGATCTACCAGATCTATCCTCTGTATTTAACACAGTGGCACAACGATGTGGACTGAACCTTGATCAAGGAAACCGTACAGCTTACTGGGCGTGGAGTCGAACCTTTTACAGCATTTAGCCCTTTTCCAGCACTTACCCAGAGCGACTTCCAGTTCCTGGAACATCAGGGTTTTACTCAGGAACGCAGTGGTTAGTGCTGGAGGTGGGTTTCAAACCAGAGAACTCTTGGTCTGTCGATGAGTATCAACCACCAGCCCTCCATACACTTCCCCAAATTTTGCAGCATGAACAGCAAAAATAAAAACCATGGTCTGACCATTAGTCCCAGTCAGACTTTACCATGCCGACTGACAGCAAGGGGCTGCACAAATCCAATCCAACAGCTTGAGTCTAACCATCTCACTTCAGAATCAAATCCAGATTGTGATCGACGCATTTTGAAGCTCCTGCTTCCAGTCAAGAGACAAAAGGGTTACAAGATGATGTGCACTTTATTTTCGGTTCTCAGTAGTACATCAGATACTTTCTCCTTTGACACTTAACAAAATGGGACTAGCATGCATCGGGGCCGGCGCAGACACAAACAAAACGGACCATCCCGGTGACTTCCGCTCCGCGCCGCTGTGGAGCTGGCACTGCTGAGAAAAGCCATCCAGGCGCGGAGCAGAGCTCATGAAAGCAGAGTTCATCCAAAAACGTCAGACTGAAGGAAATCTGATTTATTTACCAAACTTTATCACTTAAACTGTCCCAGTGCTGCTGTACTGCACTGCTGTTTTTCTTTTAGAAACAAAACTCAGTTTGTCATCTTTCACACACACACACACAGCTCTTCCCACATACATGAAAAGGCACTAAAAAAGCTTGACAAAGGTCAAAAGGTTGGGACCACACTGAAAAATGAAAGACATCTGCTGCCAGGACGTTTCCGGCCAGTGTGCTTTTATTGCGAGCGGTGACGTGGTAGCCTTTCCTTCACGTCCACCAATCAGCATCACGCACAGTGTGGGAACCGTCTCCCACACCTCCATCAGGGTTGGGGTACAGAAAGCGTGAAGGATGAACACTCGTGGAAACTCATCCACAAGGGCAGCCCAACTGAAGTTCCCGTTTTTGTGACGGTACGAACTCTTTCACATCCCACTATGCAGCGTTTCCTGGAAGCTTTATTCGGGTTCCTAAACAATCACACGGACGCACGATATGGGCTCTTTAACCAAAACCCTGCTAGGGTTTGTTGTGTGGGCACCTTATTAATTGGTGGACTATAATCTTCAAACACTGATCGTCTTTTTTTTTTTTTTGCTAAAATGTCCCGCTTAATCAGTTTGTTAAGGTCTGCATATACCTGAAAGGTCTGGACGCGTTTGATGAAGTCCGTCAGCGAGGCTTGTTTAGGCTTAGTCGGGTCCAGACTTGGCCTCTGGTGGTTACAGACAGGCAGTCTCTTGTAGAATTACAGGTTCTAAAAAGTGCTAAACAAATACACAGTTACAAATAAGCAACATTCTCACGTTTCCTAATGCAGACGACCTCCCACTGACGTACAGCTTGGTTTTAACAGTTTGCTGGAGCGCCACTGTCACCACAAGGGGGGGCTGTGATGCGGGGACTCCAGCTGCTGCGGAGAGTTTAAGGCAGTTCCTTTCTCTTAACGGAGGATTTTGTGCTACTGAGACTGAAAAAATACCTGCTATAAATTAATTTTACATCCCAATTAAGAGTACTTGTTGAGGGAGGATCACTTGTGTTAAAAACGAGATTTATGACCGATTTTTGTTTTATCCATAAATAATTATGGAAAAAGTCTCTCTCTCACACACACACACACACACAAATATGAGAACAGACACCTGTTTAAAAATATACACTACCATTCACAAAGCGTACCTCCACACTAAAGTACCACGTATAAAGTTTATGGTTCCACAGACATGCCCAAGAAGTCCTGTTGATTTTCTCAGACAGTTTATGTACTGAGATTCAGAGATTTGAAGCACTAGAGTTCCTGTTCTACGGCTGGAGGGGCAGCGCTGGACATCCTGATCGCTTTCGGGTGGGCAGGGTGCTGCTGGAGAACGGGTGTTGTTGGTTAAATAGGCGAGTCACCAAAGTGCTTGAGGCGAATGCGCTGGATGTAGCTAGCAGGACTGTAGCTAGCATGGGCGGGGCTATAGCGTCCAGGGCTGGAGCAGTCCGGAGAATACGAGTGTCTGGCCGGGCTGTAGCGTCCGGCAGGAGAGACCAGGCTGCTGACCGGTGAGCCGGGAGTCACAGGGTGCAGTCTGGAGCTCTTAAACACAGCTGGAGTCGGCCAGCTTTAGAAGAGGACACAAAACAAACAAAAGGAAGTCAAAAAGTTTGCTTTGGATCAGAGGCTTTCAAATACTGACCTTAAGTCCAATTTCCAGTCCTGGATTTTTCATACAAGGCAGCCAATCAGCGAAATCAACAGTGCAGTTTGTTTTCTGGCTTCTACAGACAGGCTAACCGATCACAGAAACATTCCTTTACACGAGCTTTAGACAAGAGAAGGAAAACACCGACACGCGCGTACACACCTCTGCATCTCTGCGCCGGAGTAGGACTGAATCATGCTTTTCCACTTGTGAACGCTGGGGAAGTTGAGCGGGTCGATCTCGGCGCCTCGTACCGCTTCGAGCACTTCTCGGTCCAGTCTGGTAGGAGAATCCCTGCAGGAGGATATGGAGAAGGGGGTTCTGAACTCAGGGCAGTAAATCTAAATCTCAGCGCACACGACCAAGGACTAGTGTATGAGGAAAGACCTGAAAACAGGAGGCACAAACTAATCGATTCCTGGCCGTGGAGGCGTTCTAACTAAAGGCCGTGCTGGACTGCAGTCAGCAGCCTGCTGGTAGACTCACCCTTCGATGAACGGTGCTTTCCTGGCCCGAGGAGGCGTGGTCAGGATGAGTTCGTTTGAGCGGTCGAGCGATTTGTAAGAGCCTGAAGAGGTGGAGCTACAGTGATCCCATGACCTGGAGCGGGCGCAAACCGACCGCTCCCCGGGTCTAGTCCTCCCGCCCTCCGTTCCCTCCTCTGCCAGAAAGTATTCCTCAGAGCTCCCGCTGGAGAGCTCCGCCCCCTCCGCCCCGCCCCTCTCTCCTCCGATAAACACCGCCCCATCCCCAGGCCCCAGGCTGAGCCTGCCAATATCGGGGACGTCCTGAGGCCGCCTCCCTCCGCTCCTCCTCCGCTCCCTTGGGCTGCCGTCTGTTTCCTCGTCACGCAGAGACATGCGCTCGAATTCCACCATCAGGTTGGAAATGGGGGACAGCAGGCAGGGGACTGAGCTCCGCTTTGTTTCATCGCTGCCGTTCTGAGTCGGGTCCCCGCCAACCTGGCCGTTCAGCGTTTTGTCTGAAAGCAGCAGCTCGTGCTCAATAAGCGCAGAGCCATGGGAAACAGGCAGGATGTGGAACTCCAGACCGCCCGCCGCCCCCCGCTGGCAGTCTTTGGAACAACTGGTCAGCGCTGCGTTCTGACGGTTCTTTAACTCTTCCAGCGAGATATCGGCACCCTCGTCCAGGAAAGCGCCCACAGAGACAGAGTTACTGAACTTCTTTGGCTTGCCTGAAAAGTCCACAAGGACACAAACAGTAAGACCTCTTATAAACTAAAGTAAAACCTCTCATTGAATGAGAAGTGGACGTGAAACAAGCCCAATACCGCGAGTCCCACGAAATCCAGAAATAAATATGCTGCAGAAGAATGTTTCCTTCTTACCTGGAGATGGAGTTCGGAACCTGTTGCTGGTCTCATTCTCGCCGGCCACCTCATGAGTGCGCTCACTGAAGTCCTTCTTGCTCAAATATTCCTCCAGCTTCCGGAGTCCTTCAACTGAAGCCAGGTCCACAAAACTGTCCAGGAAGTCCCAGTACTCTGCCCAGGGATGTCCAAGCTCGCGCGCCAGGTCTCTGAAATAAGAGCACACACAGACAACAGATTAAAACAGATGCAAAAAATCCCCCAACATCATGAAGGAAGATCATATGTTTCAACCCAAACGTGCAACTTAATAAATAATAAATGTTCTTCCAGAGACTCAGATTAATTCAGATGCTGCCATTTTACAGCAAACCATTCAGCAAAGCACATCCGTCTGCCAAGCTGTTCCCAAAGCTGTACGAACCAGTGAGATCCTGCTGGTGTGGGTTTACATTTACGGCATTTAGCAGACGCTCTTATCCAGAGCGTCTTCCATGTCCTAATTACAGGGACAGCCCCCCTGGAGCAACTCCGGGTCCCAGTGGTGGTAGTGCCAGAGGTGGGATTCGAACCTGGGACTTCTTGAACCATAGGTCCATAGGCAAGTATCCTACCACTAGACCACCGCCACCCACGTTTCTGCCTGATGTTCGCTTGAGTGCTAACCGCTCCCCCTTGTGGCTAACGTTCAGACTGTCGATCAAGGCATTATAAAGAAACAAATGACTCCCTGCTCATCACTCAAAATTCAGATTAATTACAAAGCCAGTAGTTCTCAAACTAGGTGGCCATGGGGAGAGGAAAAAAAACAAACAAAAAACAACTGCTTAGCTGCTAAAGATTTTAACCCAACTCTTTTATAAACTGGGGAAATATGGTCCTACGGTTAACATTAGCAAGAGCTGCTCTTTAGAAAATTCTAAAAATCACCAGCCTGCTCATATGTAGAATTCGTATCTTTGGAGAATTTACTGACTCACTGCTGCCCTCTATAGCCGTTACTGCATGGAAAAGTCACCGCTTCTGCCTCAATTCTCACCTCCCGACTCTCTCAGCTCCGCGGTCTGGGTCCGATTTCAAAATGTGGTGGAAATGTCCCGCCCGTTCTCTTGGGGGCGTCTTCCACGCTCTCCGGAACTCATCCGCCTACCACGGGAACCCACATAAAATGATTACAAAAAAAAAACCCTGAACCTCAAGCCCTGAGGAACCTCTCAGAGTTTAGCAGACAAACTTCAACAAGAAATAATGAACTTTATGAAAGTTAACTTTATGAAAAATTTCAAACACTGATTGAATGTGCATGCACTAAATATCTAAACTCATTTTAACCCAGCAAAAGTTCAGTTGGAATTCCTCGCTAGACTCACTTTAGAAGGGCTCAAAGGACCAGCAAAAGCCCTCACTGTCATCACTGGGTCCTTTGGGCTTCGGGGTAACCGTGGCGACCGGTTTTCCATTGGCTCAGGCGACCAAGGAGCACCAATCACAGGCTGGGAGGAATTATCAGCAGCTCGAAGGAGGGGCACAAAAAACCGATCTAGAACCAAGAACCAAGCAGAATAAGGTTGAGAAACAGAAGAACGGTGCCGTTAACAGCGGTTTTACTGCGGATTTACCTTCCAAATACTCGCTGATCTTCTGCTTCACCTCCTGGATCTTACTTTTGTCCTTCATTCTCTCACAGATCACCTGGAGGTGACGACAAAAAGGCATGTCGGGAAAGTTGACGGGGAAAACAGAACGACATCCATGACGGCGGCACACTGCTACTCACGTCAGATGGCTTCTGGTCGTACTTGTTCTTGCAGTTCTTGTCGATGTCCGGATGGGAGCAGAGGACGTTCACCACGGGGGCGCAGCCGAACTTGCACGCAAAATGGAGAGGAGTTTCGAAGCTCTGTCAGGAGGAAAACACAATGAAACACCTTTAAAGGGACAACAGGCCACCTTTACATGGGAGTTTGTTGCGGAGCTTCACTGCAGGGAGAGCTTTTCACCCAAACTCTTCAGCACTATCGGCCTGCTGTACGGAAACATGAGATCACAAAAACAAACCATTAAACAAGCAAGTTCTGGAGGACTAGGTTCTGCAGGTGGATTCAATGCTGAGCACGAGCAGAACGTTTTGAATTCATTTAGAAATGTAGAATTTCCACGACATGGGCCCTTTAATGATCAATAAACTTTTAGTATCCAGAGGAATTCCAGACCACTAGTACACCAACATCTCCTTAAAGACGAGCTGGTGTTCCAGGTGGTCACCAGGGCACTGCTAAGTGATTATGCTGTCCTGGACGGGTGCATCTTTAGTAGTGTTCTCTACTGGTTGCTGTGGTATTCTGGGTGGTTACTAGGGTGTTGCTAATTGAGTGCCATGGCAACTCTTTTATTTTTTAACTTAATTTACTGAAAATACCCTTATCTCCGGTCTTACAGTTTTCTCTGAGGTGTTCGAGATGATACTGTGACACAGACGGGTGTTTCTGACTCTCGCCCTCGGTAAATGGACCATGAATAGATCCACAAAAAGAAAGGTTGCCGAACAGTCAGAGAGATTTTAACACGCTGTATAATCAGGTATGTTTTACGAGACGAAGGGTATTTGGTGAAAGAGGGACCAAAAAAACGGCTCTCCTCATTCTAGGCTCTTGCTCTGGTATCCCAGGTTGTTTCTAGGGTGCTGCAAATGCCACAAGAATCACTAGAATTCTACTCTCCGTTTCGGAGTTGGAAAGAAAACGGCTGATGCAGGTCTCCAATGCACAAAAAGACTTTTCGGAAATGTCCCACTTTACTTAAACTGGACACTCCAGTCAAACGAATGTGGGTGTAACTTACAGCTTTATCAGGCGTGTTGAGGTACAGGTCAGTGATGTACTGAATTCGTTTGTGCAACATGCTGTCCTGATCATCCGGGTACATGAGACGCATGAACTCGGGGTTCTCCAGAGTGTCCAGCAGCAACTGGGCCACACCCGCCTGGTTCTCCTTCGCTGCGACATGCATCACGTTATAGCGACAGCCCTCCTAAAGAAAGCGTGTTGTACACAATCAATATTTTGCCTTGTGTCCCTTGAAAAACAAGGACACTCGTCCCATTTCAAATACCAATCAACATGAATAGTCTACAGAAGGTGCTGGACCACAGCTTGGGTCTGACCTGCACCACGGTGGGGTTGTCCCCAGAGCCGATGAGGTAGCGAGGGTTGCTCCAGACCAGCTCGCCGAACGCGGCCTCGTCTCCCTTCTCCACTGCCCTGCGCAGTTTAGCCGTCAGGTCCTGCGTTCGTGGACTTTTAAAACTGTTGGCCTTCTCCCGGTTTATACCGTCCGTCTCCACGGATCCCTCTGCTCACAGAAGAGAACGTTCTATAAGCAGCAGTCTCATGTTCCATATGTTCTACTATATGTTAATGGAAAAATACATGCTGATAACCCAGATTAGTCGTTTTGAATGTTTCTTGTGAAAGCCTAAAACTCCAACACAATATTTTGCATGTATGTGCAAAAGTCAAGCCCCTAATTTCCTCTTCTTCCAAAGTTCTAGAATGTATTTTAATGTCTTGTTGAGGAACAGTTCTCCAGATCTTCCTGAAGGACAGTGTTGTTCTCTCTCATTTTCAGTCCAGTCTCTGTACCTGAGCAGTTCTCCAGATCTTCCTGAAGGACAGTGTTGTTGTCTCTCATTTTCAGTCCAGTCTCTGTACCTGAGCAGTTCCAGAAGCAGCGCGAGATCATCTACAAAGAGAACAGCCGATGTCGAAAGAAAAGCTTTGGGATGTCCTTCAAGAAGCCTGGAGAAGTGTTCCTGACTTAAAGAAAGGCTTTTACAAGACAGAAAGATACGAGTGTAGGCTGAAGACCTAAGTGACCAGTGGAGGTGTCCTAATGTTTAGGGACGAGGCCCCAGGATTAGAAGGTTGTGGGTTTGAATCCCAGACCAGTAGGTAGCCCTGAGGTACCCTTCAGCAAGGTACCTTCCCAGTCACTGCTCCCCAGGCGCTTTCAATAGCTGCCCCCTGCTGGACGGTGTGTGGGTTAAATGCAGAGGTGTAAATTGGTTGAGGTTCACTGTGTGCTGTGCCGTGTTTCACAATGACAAAAAAAGGTCAATAAACCTCCATGTTTCGGTGATGGGAGGCTCTCCTACCTTTGGAGAAGCCCAGGCCAGCCTTCACAGGTGAAACACAGGGCACACTCTTGCTGGGCGAAGGGTAATAATCACAGATCCCTTTGGCGAACTTCTCAGCGTCCTCCCGGTTAGAAAAAGCCTTAAACCGAGCACCCTTCATCAGCTTCACCGCCTGCAGCGCCTCCTTCTTGTCCGTGTACACATGAGCCCTTTCTGAAGGAAAAGAGAGCTTATTAGAGAAACATCTCCCTCCTTCTGTTCCAAAAAATCCTCTGGAAAATTTTATGCAGTTCTGAGCAGCACAGATAAGGAAACAGAATTGAGGATATTCAAGTGCTTCTTAGACTTTCATTAGATTCTATTTTTCTTTTTCTGCATAATTTGTTGGTTAAGAACGGTTTAGTGTGAATCAGAACTGTGTTAAATGTGTGTGGATTGAACTAGACGTCTGAACGTCCCTCACAGACATGAGCTGGTGGAGGAGACGCTGTCTGATGTCTGAGACGGTGTTTTAGTTCTGAGAAGATTCTGGACTAAAACTGAACCCGTTCATGGTGGAGGGACACCAAGAACAGAGATTTAGTTCAGATGGACTATTTTACCGTCATCACCGTCCCACAGAGACACGAGGAGCTTCACTGGGGGACAGAAAATGGGACATCTGATTCCATTCATCACCACTGGAATGAAAACTAAGAAAATCCTCTGGCGTTAGAATGTAACCTTCTGCATTTAAGGTGGAACAGGAAGCTGGCAGAGCGCAATCCAACTTGAGCTTGTCTTAAGCCGAGCAGAGGCCCAGAGTGATCTCTAACAGACCTGATTACGTGTCTTCCATCTTTAAGAAGAGAAGTCTCACCGTTCCTGGCCAGGACATCCTCCCACAGTGGACACACTCCGTAGTAGAACGTGGGCGAGATCTGTGGGGTTTTCGAGGGGGTCTGTGTGTCGGGGAGGGCGGAGGCTGTTGTGTTTTTTTCGTTCAGCGGCTCCTCCTCTGGTGGGTTCAGTCCCAGGTCATATCCCACATCTACCTCCTCGCTGGTCGCCCCACGTGGGGAAGGGGCTGCCGGGGCTCCAGACATCTCCATGGTGACGCCTACGGTTGGGCGGCAAAACATGGCACAAATAAATAAGTGAAAATAAAAGTAATTATTTCTGAATACTGCACCACACAGTGAAATATTAAACCGTATTTAACCACACCGTCCAGCAGGGGGCAGCCATACCCAGCACCTGAGGGCCAGTGATGGGGACGGTACCTTAATCAAGAGAAACTCAGGCCAACCTACTGGTAGTGGTTTCAAATCCCAGACCTTCTGATCCTGGGCCCTCATCCCTAAACACTAGAACAACACGGTCCTCATATATCATAAGAGATCATACTGCCCACCGCTAGCGACATCTCCTTCTGCCTGGGACAGTCCGGCCGTCTCCAGCAGAGCACGGGCAAGCTTCCTCTCGAAAATGGCCCTCGTGGTGGCTGTGATGGGGCCACACTTCAGGTTGGCCTTCATGAACTCCTCCCTCAGCTCGTCCGCGCTGAGTGTCCTCAGGCGACTCAGAGCCGCCTCCATGCTGCACCTGCAAACACACAAAACACACAGCCTGCTCTCAGATCAGAGGCCAACCGGCACATCTTACAGCCTCATCGCCACGGAAACCTTAGGCAAAGTGAAAGTAACCAGAACCACTTTAAAGTCTAAATGGCTTTTAATGCCAATCCGTTAACTTCCAGGTGGTTAAGAACGAGCTTGGAGAAAGAAAAAACAAAAACAAAAACCAAAACCAAAACAAAGAGACACCAGAACGATTCAGCAGTTCACTGAACCGATTCTTTTCCCATGTTCTTTTGAATGAATCAGTTGTGTCGACTCACAGAGTCTAATCATACACACTGGACAGCTCATGTTACAAAAATAAAATAAAGGTCCAATGAACTACAGAGAGAATGTGAATCATAGCAGGAATGCAGCAGAACCACAGAAGTGATTTAAATAAATAACTAATTAAAATAAACATTCAAATAAACCTCAGCCGGAACAACGTACAAGGTTCTAATCCCTGTAATGCTAAAGCTGTAGGTACATCTAGTCCTGATTCCCACCACACTGAAATATTTCTGTTAATACACTTCACTGAACCTACACAGAAACACAGAACGTAGAACCCTGTCCCTGGTTTTAAAGCTCTTAATGGATGGACACCTTCATCCATTACAGAAGGTCTAACAGACTCCACTCTTAATCCAGACTGAAGATCAGCAAACGCTGCTTTACTGTAGAACCTTTAGTTTATATTCCCCAAAACTCTAGAACACACTGCTCACCAACATCCGTCAGAAACTACAGTCAGTAGATTTAAAATCTGATCAAAACCGTTTTAATTACTAGAACTTTCTCTTCATACGTTCTTCTCTTCGTTAAACTCACTCGGAGCGTTTCGGACATTTTAAACAATAAGACTGTTTTATTAATGCTGCAAAATGGAAAAGCACTTTGAACTTTGATCTGAATGTAAGATTTCATTATTTATGATTGACCACCCTGCAGGTAATCTTCAACAATCTACTGATCTCTTCCTAAAACTCCTTTTCATTAAAGTCTTTTGCAGGCAGCCTTATGACTGCACATTTCATTACCAGACAGAGAGAAATTAAAAGTCCCTTTTAGTCTTTTTTAATTGTGCACAAAACAACCAAAACGATTCGATCAAACAATTCGATCAAACGATTCAAAGCGGCCGACTCGTCCAGGTGTGCGCGCATGCGCAATGCGCCAGGAGGGGTTTTCAGGCTGATGTTGAGCGTGTGGCGCCGGGTGACGGGAGACACAAAAATCTCCCAAAAGCTAAACATTACAGCAGAATGGCGCCGGCACATTATTTCTGTCCTCGGAGAGGGGGCTGAGGACTTGAAATGAGCCGAAGGGCGGTAAGGAGGGGCAGAAAGACAGACTGTGCTGACAAAAGCGCGACAGCAGCACATAAAGCACAAAATCCAGAAAATTAAATTTACCTTTGTGTGTGTCCGGGCTGGTCCTTCTCTCACACACTGGGCTGGTTCAGTCCTGCAGCTCCATTGCCGCCACTGCTGTTGTTTTTGTAGTTGTTTATGTTGATGTTCGAGTAATTTGCGGGCTCCGGATGATCAGCAGAGCTTTACATGTCCTAAAATAATGAAATGACAGGACAGTCCTCAAAAACACCGGCCCTGAAAACCTCCTTTCTGCTTTAAATTAGCCGCCCGGCTAACAGGGTGCCATGTTTCTTCCAGGAGCGTCTTCTTCTTCGCTTCCAGCGCGTGTGTGTTTTTCCGGCGCCAGAGCCGCAGCGCCCCCTCTGTGCGCCGCCTGTAACGACATCCTCCGATCCTCCGATAATTTAACCTGCTTTTAAAGGGACACTTCCATCCAACTCCACACCTCCTCACACCCCACCCTGAAGCCCGGACACGGGCCACACCGCTGCTTCTCAGTCTTAATGCGGAGAACACTGTGCTCTGCTGCTGAAAGCAGAAGGTGGGCGGTGCGAATGATTCGGCGCGGTGCATGTTGGGTAATGTGATCAAACGTGAACTATACACAATTTTCTTATTTTTCTAATAAAAATGAATGCGTCATGAGGCTGCGCAGCAGGAAATGTTCTAGGCTAAACTGATGCTAAAGAAAGATTTTTTCCACTCGAGTAAAATGTATGTGGTTGCTGTTAATCAGCTGTCTTGTCCATCTTTCGGGTGATAACACCGATTGCTGGTGAATTGAACGCTATTGGCGCAATGCAGGTTGGGTAATGTAGTCAAAGATGAGCGGATATACAAATATGAAATGTCATGAGGCTGCAGGGCAAGTGAATTAGTTAAGTCAATGCTTTAAAAGGATTTTTTTTACACATTTAAGGAAAATTGCTTGGCTTTATAATGAATAGATCATTTAAACAGGAACTGGAAGTCGCTCTGGATAAGAGCGTCTGATAAATACCGTAAAAGTTAGAAGCTTTGTTCTGCTTGAAGGTTCAGACGTAGATCACTGTGTGGATTAACCAACACAGAAATATCAAACTGCTCAGGTACAGAGATTGGACTGAAAATGAGAGACAACAACACTGTCCTTCAGGAAGATCTGGAGAACTGCTCAGGTACAGAGACTGGACTGAACATGATAGACAACAACACTGTCCTTCAGGAAGATCTGGAGAACTACTGGGACACGTTTAGGGAGGCTGCAACCTACGGTGACTCCATCAACCTGGAGGAGTACACAGCTTCAGTGACTGGCTACATCAGCAAGTGCATTGAGGATGTTACTGTCTCCAAGTTCATCATATCACGACCCAACCAGAAGCCATGGATGACTGCGGAGCTGCGCAGACTCCTGAGAACCTGGGACAAGGCCTTCAAGTCAGGGGACGAGGCCGCCCTAAGAACAGCGAGGGCGAACCTGTCTCGGGCCATCAGAGCGGCGAAGCGAGCTCACGCAGAGTGAACCCATGGCCACTTCAAGAACACTGGTGACACGCGGCGCATGTGGCAGGGCATCCAGGCCCTCACCAACTACAGGACATCTCCACCTGCCTGTGATGGTGACCCCTCCCTCCCAGATGCGCTGAACCGCTTCTACGCAGTTTGATGCAGTGAATGACACGAGAATGAGGAAGACCACCCCTCCTCCGAACGACCAGATTCTGACCACAGCCGAGGTGAGAAGATCTCTTCTCAGAGTCAACCCACGGAAAGCTGCCGGTCCAGACAATATTCAAGGTCGTGTGCTCAGAGGATGTGCAGAATAGCTGGCAGATGTTCTCACTGACATCTTCAACATCTCTCTGAGCACCACTGTTGTTCCAAGGTGCTTCAAGACCACCAGCATCATTCCAGTGCCAAAGAAACCATCTATCTCCTGCCTCAACGACTATCGTCCCGTCGCACTCACACCCATCATCATGAAGTGCTTCGAGAGGCTGGTCATGAGGCACATCAAGTCCCAGATCCCCTACTCACTAGACCCCCTGCAGTTTGCGCATCGTCCCAACCGCTCAACGGATGATGCAATCTCCACCACCCTCCATCTGGCCCTTTCTCATCTGGACAGAAAGGACAGTTATGTCAGAATGCTGTTCATCGGCTACAGTTCAGCATTCAACACCATCATCCCTCAGCACCTGAGTGAGAAGCTGAGGCTGCTGGGCCTGAACACCTCCCTCTGTAACTGGATCCTGGACTTCCTGACTGGGAGACCCCAGTTAGTCAGGATCAGTAGCAGCACCTCCAACACCATCACACTGAGCACAGGAGCCCCCCAGGGCTGTGTGCTCAGCCCACTGCTGTTCACACTGATGACCCACGACTGTGCAGCCAAGCACAGCTCCAACCACATCATCAAATTCGCTGATGATACAACCGTGGTGGGTCTGATCAGCGGTGGAGACGAGGCAGCTTACAGAGAGGAGATACAAGAGCTGACGGACTGGTGCAGAACCAACAACCTGTCTCTGAACGTCGACAAGACTAAAGAGATGGTTGTTGACTTCAGGAGACCACGTCGGGACCACACTCCACTTATCATCAACACCTCACCTGTGGAGATGGTCCAGAGCACCAAGTTTCTTGGTGTTCATATCACTGACAACCTCACGTGGTCCCTCAACACCAACTCCATCACAAAGAAAGCCCAGCAGCGCCTCTACTTCCTGCACAGACTGAGGAAAGCCCATCTCCCACCTTCCATCCTCACCATCTTTTACAGAGGAACCATTGAGAGCATCCTGAGCGGCTGCATTACTGCCTGGTACGGGAACTGCAACATCTTAGACCGCAAGTCCCTACAACGGGTAGTGAGAACAGTTGAGAAGATCATCGGGATCTCTCTTCCTTCTGTACAGGACATTTTCACCACTCGTTGCATCCGCAAAGCAACCAGCATTGTGGATGATCCCTCCCACCCGTCCCACACTCTCTTCTCCCTCCTGCCGTCCAGGAAAAGGTTCCGCAGCATACGGGCCTCCACTTCCAGGATGGGAAATAGTTTCTTCCCCCTGGCCATCAGACTCTTGAACTCATAAACCGCCAATATCTTGAACTCTTAAACCCACTTTTTTTTCATCCTGTATTTATTTATTTATCTCATGTTGCACTCTGCACTTTAACTTCAGTAACACTGCTCCACAACACTGCTCCACCACACTGCTACACCATAATCTACCTGGGCTGCTTTGTTCCACAACACTGCGGCCCTCTACGGATGAATGTACTGTCTGTCATGCCGTCTGTTGTTGTCTGTACTTGTTGAGTGTCTTATGTTGTGTCTTATGTTGTCTTGTGTCTTGTCTTGTGTGTAGCACCAGGTTCCTGGAGGAACGTTATTTCGTTTCACTGTGTTCTGTGTATATGGCTGAAATGACAATAAAATCCGACTTGACTTGCTCAGGTACAGAGACTGGACTGAAAATAAGAGACAACAACACTGTCCTTCAGGAAGGAGAACTGCAGGATGAAGCTATAAAGTTAAGACCCTTTGAGAATACATTGAGGCAAAGTCTTAATCTGCAGTATTTCAGTTTTATAAGATGTTTAGTTTTCTTTAAATGCAGAAAAAAACAGTTTTGATGAGCAGACCATACAGAACACACAGATCCACTGGTTAGCCATTACACCAAATGCCATCCAAACAGTAACAGATTTGAGGATTGTCGCTTCTTAACGGGCAGCAAGTAAAATAAACCCAATGGAAAGGGGTGGTTTAGTCTCTTTGTTGATATTATCCACACTGCTGTCCAACAGGGCAATGGCACTGAGCAGGACTTTGTCCTCATCTGAACTCATGAAGGCCTAATAATTCACTAATTGAGGTGGAAAACAGTGATGTGGCCTTTTCGGACAGGGGTTGAAGGTTTTTTACTCATCAACAGATGTCTTCCCTTTCATATGGAAGTACATTTTCATTTCTTGGAACAGACACAAGAGTCGAGGGAATTCTCCAGTGTTTTTGAAAGTAAACCTCTGGCTGGGCAGAGGCTGAAGTTCGGAAGTTCTTGACAGGGAGATTAGATCATAAAAACACCAGAAAATCCTCTTAACCGATAATACAGTATCTCAGCCAACAGCAGCTCAACGACAAATACTTCATCTTGGGCTAAAAGCTGTAAAATCCAGAGGCAAGCTGTCTATTGCTCTTAAAATAAACCCATTAAAGCAAATTAAGGCTGTGAATGATAAACATGGAAGAAAAAAAGTCAGAATTATCATTCCAAACATTAGCAACAATATTTTACATCTCCTCCTTTCTTCAGTTGTGCAACGTCAGTTGATAGATTTCATATATATATATATATATATATATATATGTGTATATATAATAAATATATTACACTCGCCAAAGCACAGTCACACCGCAACAGCCTATTTCACACATATCCTTAAAGGAACATGCTAACAGCGCTAACACCCAACAGAATGCTAACTGGGGCCTACAGGCCCCTGCTGAGTGTTAGCGCAGTTAGCATCGCCGCCAGTTCATTAAGTTACGAATGCAGCTGCTGTAGAAGAAACCAGACCGGCTCAGCCCTAAATTTACACAAAACCACTACGTTTCTGGCCAGTCAGCTCCATGTTCCTCCCTTTTGACCACGTTTGGCCTAGTTTGCTAATATAGTTTTAGCACCAAAAAAACTAACAGGGTGCGAGCCTCATGACTAAATTAGCACCTCAAACTGTGTCGTCTCCCAACACCGTTTTGTTCACAAAAGTGGACTTAGTGAATGTTGGGGGGGGGGACACACTCTTTCAAACTTTCAAAAATCTTCAGATTGAAATTTATAACCATAGGTTTCCTGTGAACATATTCTCAGTAGAAGTTTTCCTGACAGTAAAGTTTACAGTGTAGTTCTCTTGTGGAGTCGCTGCAATAATTCAGTGTCAACCTTTACAAGGTTAGCAGTTTTGCAAGGAAATGTAATGGTGCAGTGCAGTTCCTGGGTCCAAGTAATTTAGTTTATTGTTTGTTAGTTAATTGTAGTTAACATGGCCAAGCATCAGTAACATGAAGTATAAATGGTTCTAGGTAAAGAGTCATGTGTGGTAAGAAACCACATAAGCGAGTCTATTATCAATGCCTGACCATTACTCCACAAGTCAGCTTTGGGAAAGTTGTTTGGACTGTACTTTTTTCAGAGCTGTAGTGACAGGGCTTTAAGTAAGAGGTTGAAATTGGATTCCCAGTTTAAATTTTCCTCACATTTTGTGTTGCATTTTCAAAAGCACAGCAGATCCATGCTGGTTCTTGGAAAATCAGATGAGAACTACTGCAGCTTTTAAGGTTTAAAATGAAACTAACACAGTTAACAAGTTTGATGCGAATGTGGGAAGATTTAAACGCGCAGCGAGCGCCGGGCAGAGTGAGGGGGTATACATAGTCCTCAGGATCGGAGCGCTGGTGCAAAACTAAAGAAGCAAACATCAGCCACCAAACATGTCTGGCTGAAACCACTAACGCTTGGGGGAAAAGGAGGAATGTTAATTTTGACCCAGACTTTTCCTTTGAACCAGCCCTCACTGACCAGGCAAGAAGAAAGGACAAAACTGCATGTAAATCTGGTACAAGAGATGATTGTGGTGGGCTCTGTTGAGAAAGGGTTTGGGTTTTGTGATCTGACCACCTTTCTCCAAAGCTCCACCTCGACAAATAAATAAACAACGTAAAACGAACAAAAAAGAGACAATACGGCAAAACTAATAAAGCTGTGGAACAAAGAAACACCTTAGGTAACTCAAATAATCTCTCAGAAGATGTTACCAGCTGATAACAAAAACAAAACAAAAACAGCTTTTTAAAAAGTGCCCATTACGATAAAAGCAATTTTCTCCCAGAAGGAGACAGACAGAGAGATGTAGAGGGATCATTCGCTGCTGTTTCTTATTTTCTTTATGAAGCCTGTTGCATCTCTTGAGGAACCTCTGAGCCCTTGTCCTCCTCTTTGGACAGTCGCCTGGGACTGTTTTCATAAATCCCCAGTTTGTTTAGCTCCTCATCCGCACTGGTCCATGATGTCACACTAACCGTGTGTTCCTCCATCTGCTTCTGAAGACTATCCATCTCCTGCCTGGAAGAAACAGAAAAATGCTCTTAAAATGCTTACATGAGCCACTCGGTCATCCTCACAGACTGTAATACGCAAGTGAAAGTGTTTGCAAGACAATGCTGTATACTTTTATAATTCACATGGTGGTTCTGACAGACTGTAGTTCACTACAGGAAGTGTAGGGGGAGATATAGAGCTCTGTAATGTTCACACCCTCCACACGGTGGTTCTGACAGACTGTAGTTCACTACAGGAAGTGTAGGGGGAGATATAGAGCTCTATAATGTTTATACCATCCAAATAGTCATTGTAACAGATTGTGATTCACTACAGGAAGAAGTTTTTTTTAAGAAATCATGGAAATTCATATGAGTAATGTTGAACCCGTATTTTGCTATAATTTTAAAAATCAACAATAATTCTGGACAACGCTGAACAGCATCTGAAATGTCATGTAACGTGTCTCCACGTGTGTGCAAGACGTACTTTAGCTGCCGTAAGCAGTTGTGCAGGTTATTCAGAGGCTCTTTGTTGACAGATGCTGAAGGTTTCAGGAGCTCGTCCAATAAGGACGCAGGAACAGGACAGTCTGGTATCTTCACCGGGGTCGCAGGGGTTGAGTCTCCCTTTGCTTCCATTCGCTGATGAAAGAAAAACATGTTTTAAAAGCCAGCACAATTATATGTGTGGACACACAGACAACTAGCTTTCACAGAGTGTAAAGCACAGCGTGCCCATTTTAACATGTACTCAGGTGGGACAGTATTAGTGACATTGCTACTTTATAAATAAAGCCAAAAGCTGGACCCCCTTTCTGAGATTTTCTGGACTCCCTTTCATAGCTCATTAGCTCTCAAATATTTCAGCTTTGAACCGAATGTGTTATTTAGCATAAATATTCCCAAATTAGCACTTAGCTAGGTTAGGATTGTTAACGATGATGTGGTCGATCAGTCGTCCAAATTTATAACAGGAGCTACAGGGCTAGGATTAGGGTTAATCTGGGACCTGCTGCTCAGACTGCTCTGGGATCAGACAGGACCTGCTGCTCAGACTGCTCTGGGATCAGACAGCACTGCTGCTCAGACTGCTCTCGGATCAAATTCCCCCGTATTTAGGACTGATTCTAGATCAGCTCCTGAAAACACACCCTGTTGTGTAAAAAGGCTGGAGTTTAGTTGATGTTTGTAGAGACAGGAGGTCCTACTGTGTCTTAGACCACACCCACAGGTCTTCATGTAGATCTGATCCACCTTAATGAAGTCTTTCTGCACAAACTTCAGTCTGCTTCCTGGTTTTATCTGTAAGTGGGGTCCTTCTCTTCTGGCAAAAGTCAAGTGCCCCTACATGACTCAATGAGCGTTTGTATACGTATACACACACATAAGCAGACTGACCTTCCTGGAGCGAGTGTGTTTGAGATCCTGTTTGAGTTGCGTGTTTTGCTGCAGGAGCGTCTTCATGCTGTTCCTCAGCTCACACACTTTCGCCTGCAGAACAAACTTATCCTTCCTGGTGTTGTTCAGCTCGTCCTGCACCAGCTCCAGCTCCACACGCACACGCTGCACAAAGTCAGAGAAACAGCCAAATCTTCATACCATTACAGTTACACTGCAGCATCTCTGAGAACCAGGAGCTCATGAACTGTGTGTGTGTTTATACACACCTGCAGTGTGTCCTGCATGCTGTCCAGATCTCTCTGGTTGCTCTGCTCTGCAAGTTCCAGCTGGTGGCGCTGTGCTTCCAGCTCACGCTGCTTCTGTTCAACCTCCCACTTCAGGTCCTCAACCTGCAGATGCACTTACAAATTAAGACCCATAGCTGACAGTGTGAATATTTATGCCTCTTCCTCACATCCATTCAGTGAAGTGCTTTTAGCTGATTCTTTTAAGAATGTTACAATAAGTGACCACTATATTAGAAACACCCGGTGATTCCAGGGGGCCACTGGTGTTTCTAATAAAGAGAGCAGGGAGTGTACCTCCTGGTTAGTGAGCGGTTGCTTGTTCAGCTCATCGTCCAGCTGTTTCTGCAGGATCTGCAGCTGTGTGTGGGCCTCCGCCAGCTCCATCTGGAATCGGGACACTTCCTGAGATCGCTGGACATCCTGAGCTCTAGGGACACATCCAAAAAAGGTACATTAATTCAGAATGTACGGACTGTTAAAGGAATAGCTTGGTTAAAAAGGCAGGTTCCCACTGATCAGCTTTGGATCCAACTTCTGACCCAGAGTGAAGGGGCAGAGTTTGTAACCGCTAATGGCTGACTGTCCTCAGATGTTTTCTGTGTTGATGAGCTACGAGTTGCTTTGGCGTAAAAGTCTACATGAAAAGAAGAGAATAAAGAACGTACTCCAGGGATTTGGCTCGTTCCTGCAGGGTCTTCAGCATGTCCTCTTTGGCCTGCAGGTCCTTCCTCAGTTCGCTCAGCTCCAGCACAGCCGCTCGGCAATGCCTGCGGTTATGACCTGCTTCCAGCTTGGCCTCTGCAACCTGCGCACACGCACACTTAATGAACTCATGAGGACATCTTTGTTGGGGTGTATTCTGATACACTGAATGTTTTTAAAAAGCCCAACAAAACACAAACATTTAACACTAAATTTTGGGAAACACAATGAAGAAAAGATGTGAAAGATTCCAAACGGACCACAGTAAATGAACCGAGAGGTCTTTGAGAAAAATAAAAACATTAACATTAAAGTGCTCGTCCAGCAGCAGTTCGGCTCATCCACACGGAGCTGCTTTTTTAAAGGAGGCAGGGCGGCCATGTCAGGCACGGTTCCTCTGGGAAGAAAACGGTGAAGATATGAACTTTGTCTGGTTTTGATGCCTAAATAAGTTAGACTAAAATTTTGGACGTGGGAGGCACCCAAACTTTGCTGGCCTTGGCCATTTCAGGAAATACTACAAATGAGGGACCAAAAAAAATAAATAAATAAAAAAAATGCTGAAATGGCAAGATTGAACTGTTCAGTGGAGCAGCAGCAGGGGTGGGGTTGGCGATGTTGTCCCCCGTCTCCCAGCAGGGACTAAAGTCTGGAAATGCGGGACGGGTCAGTGTAGAGTGAAGGTTGAGTGGAAACCTGTGAGCACGTTTACCTGCTCAGTGAGATCTTTCACTTTAACCTTCTCCTTCTCCAGCGCCATCTGCAGTGTCTGGACCAGCTGCCTCATCTGCTGGTCCTCCTCCTCCTTCCTCTTCAGCACAGCCTGGACCTTTAGCGCGCACGCACACACACACACACACACGCACACACGTTCAACTAATGTGATGATTGGAGCAGAGAAGCTGGAAAATGATTTGAAGATAATGCCGCACATCCAGTAGAGGTTTGGTTTTTTTAAATGACTGAGCAGTAAACATCTCAAGAACTGAACATGGGTTATGAACAGAACTGGGTCGAGCCTTTAGCTCCAGCTTGAAAAGCCTGTAATTCTCTTTAATATTTCTGTACAGGAGACTTCTTAGCTGCTCAGACAGAGACGATTAGTGGACCCACTGACCGTCCCGTCGCTGTTTAGAAAGCAGCGTGTCCTTATTCCACTCACTTAAAAAAAAGTACTTTTTAATAAAGAGTACCATTCATGTCCTCCTCATCCTGTTTGATAACACACAGACCGCATGGTCACTGTTTAAAACCCATTTTCATTTTTGACCTTGAGCTCTGTAATAAAAAAATAAATTTAGTCCATTAGAACAGTTCGTTTTCTCTCAGGGCAGAAGAGTAAGAAAGATGATGGAGGACAACAGAAGATTAAGGAAGCAGAAGGACATTGAAAGATGATTGAGGAAGGTGAAAGAAGAAAATAAAGGATGTAGACAAAGGACGAGGCAAGAAGAAAAAAGAAGATAAAAGAAAGAAGAATTAAAAGGAAGACACAGAAGAAGGAAAAGGGAAGCAGGGAAAAGGAAGAACAAAGAAAAAAGGAAGACGAAAGCAAGAGTAAAAAAAATGTTTTTAAAAAAGGACATACTAAAAAGAATAAGAAAGAACTAAGCAGAAGAAATCAGAAGGAAGAACGAACGATGATGCTTTGGGTCTGACCTGCAGGTTGAGCTGGACCAGGTCGGCCTCTCTCTTGGCAAGCGCCGTCTCCAGGACACTGGCATGCTCCCGCAGTGCATTGTGGGATTGGCCCAGTCCGGTCAGCTTGCCCTTCTCGTGCTCCAGCTCCAGCGCCAGCTTCTTGTTGGCCTCCTCCAGCCGACGGATCCTCTTCTTAAAGCAGCGCGACTCCTGGAGCTGTGGACACAGAGACGTCCAGCTCTCCTTCACATTTAAAAGAAAAGGTGGAAAGAATCAAAGAGAGGAGAGTGAGGGAGGTGTACCTCATCCTCCAGCTCCAGAACTTTCTCCTGGTACTCCTCCAGCTCAGCACTGGTCAGGCTGATGACCTCCTGGAGCTCCTTCTCCAGCAGGGCTTTACTGTGGAGAACTGCCTTCAGCTCAGCCTGCAGGGACTCCACCTTGACCTGGGAACACACACACACACACACACACACACACACACACACACACTCTAGAAGAACCGTAAATGAGGTTTCAGGGTGAGTGTGTGAAGAAGCGGTGTGTACCTGCAGGGCCTGGTTATTGCCGCCCTCGTCCACCTGTGCTCGGAGTTTGAGCAGCTCCGTCTCAGCTGCCTCCTTTTCGCCGAGCGCCTCCTGCAGGCGGCGGCTCAGGATCCCCACCGCGTTCTCATATGCCTTGTGCTTGGCCTTCATCTCCTTCTGCGCGCTGGTCAAATCTGTCCCCAGCCTCTTCATCCTCACCTTCTGCTCTGAAATGGCCCTGCCGGAGGGGAGGGAACCAGAGGAGCCACACCACTGAAGCAATGATCTGGGCTACTTTTAATTTCTAAGCAGGGCTGGAGCGGAGGATCCACTTGAAGTTTGTTCAGGCGAGTGTAAAATGAGAGTTTAGCTGATAAATTCACTGATTAAGGGATTTTTAAAATGGTTACGGAGATCCAAGGTTTATTCCCTCATCACTCACCAGACCAACGTTTAAAAACATTTAGGGCATTAAACTCCATTCACTGTTAGCACTTCAAAGCAGATGAACGAAGGTATGAACAAACAGGTGGAAACAGAAAGGTAATAACAGAGGGAAAGAATGATAGAACCTATAAACGAATGGATGGATTTATAAACAGATGAAAGAACAAATGTATAAAAGGATGTATGGAAATGTGTAACGTACAGATGGAAGGAAGTGTGTAACGTCTAAGTATAATGGACAGATGGCTGGACGGATGAACAGTGACTCACTTCTTGGCCTCCTCCTGCATCTGCTCCAGCTTCTTCTTCAGCTCCTCGTTCTCTTCTGTCACACTGCTTAGCTGACTTTGGTCCAGCTGGAGGGACTGATGAGAAAACAGACACTCAGGACTAAAGTGGAGCCACAGATGGCACTGGTTTAACAAAAACTAGTTTTAAAGAGATGTCACAGGCAACTGGGCCAAAGCTGAGTCTTCTTCTCTGTATTTTAAAGAAAAACAACCCTCAAATGTGCTTCTCCAAACTGGTGCTTTTTTAGTTTCAAATTGAGACTCCGTCTCTCCTGGACGTGAGACACTGTGTCCCAAAGTACCTGCAGCTGAGAGTCCAGCTGATCTCTCTCTGTCTGGACGCTGTGTAGATGTTGCTCCAGGCTGCTGATCCTCTGCTGCACCCTCTGCACCTCCTGCAGGAGGCGCTGCTGCTCCTGCTCTCCACTGGTCTTCTCCCCCTGCAGTTTCAGCACCTCCTCCTTCAGCTCCTTCACCTCCGCCGCCAGGCGCTTCTTGGACGCTTTCAGCTCGGAGATCAGCTGCTCCTTGGAGCTGGCGTCCCGCCGGTAGGCCTCCACCATCACCTGCAGAGAGGACAGAGAGACAAAATCGTCCATAACGACACTGATGGGCAGGGATGAGCCTGAGTGGGAGTCCAGCTACCAGAATCTGTGTTTATTCTCCAGAGGACAGTTGGAGTCTCATGACTAAATTAGACTCATTATTTTTTTCTTCTGTAAAGCAATTCAAGCTTCATTTAGATGAACAAATTATAACATTCATGTTTAAATAAGTTATTTTAACAGTAACAACAATTATCATGAATAATAATAATACAACTTAATAATAATAATATTATTATTAACAACCCAGATTTTATATTACTGTTATTAGTGCAGCTCAGGAGCAAATACAGAAAATAAATCCAGTTTTACTGAGTTTGAAGAACGAAATCATAAAAAGACAAAAACAGAATATATACAAGGCAATCAAATCTAAAAGCTCAAAGTTTTAAGCCATTTTCAAAAAATACGAAAGAAGGATCGGGCAAGTTCAAATCTGCTTCAAATGTTTTTTGTTTTGACCTGCTGGGACGTTCAACCAGCGCTGGGTGAATCTTAAGAACCTGTCTGAAACCTCCTCTATCCAAAAGCCTGACGTCCATGAGGGCGTTTGTCCATTTAAAGCTTTAACTGTAATGAAATATTTGGTCTTCAGTTCCTCCACGGTGTCTCTGCTTTGTGACCGAGCTGTAAATGTCCTTTTAAACAATCCCCATCTCAGGGGACCAGATTTGCTGAAGCAGCAGAAAAGGAGACACTTCGTACCTTCTGCTGTGTGAGCTGCTCCTTCAGTTTCTGAGCTTGTTTCTTCAGGGAGACATTCTCCTGCTGTAAGGATTCAATCTAGAGGTGTGGAAAGAAAAGGGCTGCAGTGATTGAGAAATCCAAGCATGAAGAACATGAGCGTCGTCCTAAACCTGGTCATTAAAGAGCCCTTTAAGGAACAGTCCATGAGCAAAAAATCCAAAACACTTCTAACCTTAATTTCGTCCAAATTCATCTTTAGTTTAGAACTGGAGATACGAGGCAATAGTAACCCAAATGTTTTCTCCTCCAACTCTTCATTAAGGTGGACTTGTGGGCGTGGTTTAGGACACAGTAGGACTTACTGACTCCTACAAACATGAACTTCACTTCAGACCAACACCAGGATCTGCAGTTCAGACTGATCTGGGATCAGATTCTTCTGTATTTGAGTCTAAATCATCCAACCTCGTTGTGTTTTAGATGATTAAACCACACCAATGAATGTGGTGCACCTTGAAGATCTGATTGGCTTTAAAGGAAATTATATGGGTAACTACAGCCACCTAGCGTTTGCTCTCCTGCCTCAAAATCCACATCTGCCCATCTCTGCTCACCTGTGTGGCCTTCACTTGCACTTCCTGCTTGAGCTGGTCCAGCGTGTCCGCGGCCGCCAGCACATCTTCTCCGAGCCGCTGCGCCCCGTCGTCGAGCTGACTCTTCTCGGCCCGCGCCGCCTGCAGCGCCACCTCCAGGACGATTTTCTCATTGCGGAGGAAGCTCAGCTCTTCGTCCCGGGCGGATGAATCGGCCTGAAGCTCCTGCAGCTGTTCCTCCAGCTCGCCGTAACGGGCCTCCAGCAGCTGCAGCGCCTGGTCCTTACTCTGCAGGCTCTCCTGAGTGGCCGTCAGCTGCTTCATCAGCTCCACGTGCTCACGCTGGAATAAGGACAGCTGGGCGTCCTTCTGAGAAAGAGCCACCTTTACCTGCGATAGGGGACAGTTCTCATAAGTTTCAGAAACATTTCCTTGCCACTTTCTAATAAAGTGTGACACTCATTTTGCTTCCAAAGAGACTTTCTTTTGTTGAGGAACAGAAGATGAAGACAGTGTTGTTGTACGTCATTTTCAGTCCAGTCTCTGTACCTGAGCAGTTCTCCAGATCTTCCTGAAGGACAGTGTTGTTGTCTCTCATTTTCAGTGGGTTGAAGACTTTTGCACAGTCCTGTAACTCTACTTTGTGCGAGTGTTTACCTGCTCCAGCTCTCTCTCCAGAGCTGTGGCCGCGTTGGCAGTCTTGAGCAGCTGCTCCCTCTCATCCTCAAACTCCTCCAGTTTGTGCTGCAAGTCCTCTTCCACCATTGTCTTGGCGTCCTGGATCTGCTGGATAGCTGCGTCCTGAGTAAGCATGTCCGCCTGGGGAACAGGTCAAAGGGAAGAGAGAGACACAGAAGGTGAATATTCAGATCTGTGGGCTCCAGTCTTGGCCTCAGGTGGGTCCTGACCGCAGAGATGTTCCTCCTTGTTGGACATTCATTGCAGGAGTGCAGCCTGAAGTCCTACCGCTCACTTTCTTTTTATCCATTACCGTCCCTCTGAAAACCAGAGCGACGCTGCAAATGAAACAGAGACAGAGAAAGAGAGAAAGGAGGAGCAGACAGACCTCGATGCTCTGAAGCTGGACAGCTATTCGCTCTTTCTCTTTGATGGAGCGGTGCTTTGTCTCAGAGAGCTGATGAGACAGGCTGACGTTCTCCATCTTCAGATTCTCCATCACGCCAATCTGAGTCATCTGACCCGCCTGGAACGAGAAAACAGATAAACTCAGATAGGCAGCCTCCAATCTCGCTGGAAGTGAGGAAGGAGTGTGTGCACCTAGCTGTTAAACGCAAATGACATTTAAAAAAAAAAAAAATTCTTTTTAAAAAACTAATCAAGAAACTCTCTCATGGTTTTCACTTTTAATGCTCCGAAAGATCACGTCTGACCTCAGAAACACACACAGCGTCTGACCTCAGAAACCCACATAGCGCTACATTGCTTTACCCAAATTTAGCTTATGGAACCGGAGCTATAAGGCTTCCTTTTCTGCTTAAACCTCCTTCAGCTCTTCATGAAGGTGGATCAGACTTGTGGGTGTGGTTTAGGACACAGTAGGACTTACTGTCTCTACAAACATCAACTAAACTCCAGCCTTTTTAGGCTACAGGCTACATTTCAGGAGCTGATCTAGAATCAGGAGTTACGGAGGAATCTGATCTGGATCAGTCCAGCAGCCCTAGTGTTTGTTTGAAGTTCATGTCTCTTGTTGACAGGAAGTCCAAATGAGTCCCACAAGTCTGCTGCAGCTGGATGAGGTCTGAGCGGGCTGAGGATGAGCGACCTTAGACTCACAGCTCCAGCCAATAAGCTACGTCCAGACTCAAAACGAGAATCCGGATTTCTGTTATCAGGCTTCAGTGCAGAAGGAAGCACTACCTGTATGTTGGCCATCTGAGTCTGCAGGCGGACGCGGGCCTCCTGGGCGAGGGCCAGCTGCTGTTGGTACCAGCTGCGCAGCTGCTGCAGGGACTGCACCTCCGCCTGCGATGTCTGCAGTCGACTCTGGAGGGCGCTGCGCTCTGACTGAACCTGCTGCAGCTGCACCTGCAGACCACTCAGCTGCTGGCGCAGGTCACTCACTGACAGACAGACAGAGACAGAGAAAGACAATATAACCACATTCTGCATGAAGCACCTTCATGTAGCTGTTTCTTTCCCTTTTCTGACAACCTGTTCCTTTCCTCTCTACATTCTCCCCCATACATCCCTCCTTTCTCCTCCCATTTTTAGAAAACACTCATCGCTTTAGTCTCAACATCTGCAACCTCGAATCCTCCTTTATTGTTATTTTCCATCACCTTCACAACATCATTTAGGCTGAAATGGACAAACACACAGAAAAGTCGTCCCTCTGTATGTCTGTACGGTACAGGACAAACGGAAGCAGACGTAATTCAGATTCAGTTCACTTTCAGCACAAACAGACGCTACAAATGTCCTTCAGAGACATCTCACTTTCACTCTCAGTACATTCCTACTTTTTCACTACTTTCACTAAAGTAACCTTTTCAAGTATCTGTTCTTCTGGAGGAAAGAAAGGGTTTATTTTATTTAAGGCGTTCAGGGCTGGAACGGGCACTTGTTTCACGCGTACCTTCTTAAGGGAAAAACTGTACTGAGCTTTGTGGATTAAAAACGGTAACATTTGACCTTACTGACTTACCTGCATTGTCCTTGGAGGTCAAGCTCTGCTGCATCTCCTCCACCCTTCCCATCAGCCTCTGGTATTGCTGCTCTGCCACCTGCAGGTCATTGCCCAGTGACATGAGGCTGGCGTTCTTGTCTTCCAGCTGGGTCTGCAGCTCTGTCATGGCACGCTCCAGTGTGGAGCAGTCGGCCCGTAGAGTGGAGACTTCGGAGGCCAGGGCACTCCGTCGCTCTGTGCTGACTCGAGCCTCCTCGGACTGAGCCTCAAGCTGAGCAGTAGCTGCCGCTAACTGAGCCTGGAGCTCCGTCTTCTCCTTCAGAGCCTGAAGTGGGGGCAGCAAGCAGGGCAGTGACTATGACCTCTGTCCAAAACGCCAACATTCTGCGATGTTCTGCAATGTCACTCAACTGGCCCCCTAACGGACTGAATGCAGGATGTGAAGAGAGATTTTGGTATAACTTACCTGGTTAGCCTCTGAAGAGAGAGACTCCAGCTGTCCCTCCAGTCTCATTTTGTCCTTCAGCACCTGCAGCATCTCATCGTGGGTCCCCATTACTGAGCTTCCGTAGGACACGCTACAGAAGCACGCAGAACAACACTGACTACTTTATTGTTGTTCAATTATTTCTTTAAAAGTTACAAAAAAAGGTCCAAGATGCCACACCTGCTGGAGAAGCTGTCTCTGCGGCTCCGTGGTTCCCCTGATCCTTCCCTCTCCTGTTCCAGCTCCGTCAGCTGCTGCTGCTCCTCACTGGCCGCCTGCAGAACATCGCTCAATGGCGGGAACTGGCCAACCGCCTCCACCGACACCTCCCGGCCATCCACCACATACGGCGCTGCAGTCCTGCCGCCCCTGGAGGTGCCAAATGGAACGGAGGAGCTGCTGTAGGAGGAACTGTCGCTGTCGTTTCCGTCCATTTCCGACACATTGTCTCGTATCACGCTGGTCGACTCCAGATGGGCTTCCATTTCGGAGCTCCAGCTGATCTCTGAAACCGTGGAGACGGAGCTGACAGCAGACTGGACTGATCCGAAGGAGGTCTCTGCAGAAATGGAGTTACTAGCCTTTGCTGACTCTGAGGCTCTGCCGTCCGGTTCCTGTGACTTGTAGTCCGCCAGAGAATGGATTTTGTTGGGGCGGCTGGATTTGGACTTCCTGTCTTTGACAGGCGGGATCCCCCCCAGGCTGCCTAGTTTGGGCCCACGGGGAACGCTGGTGCGCAGGAAGGAGTATTCCGTGGTCAAGGCGACAGCACTGGCCCTAGGGAGGCCCTCTGGGTGCAGCATTAGCTCCGGGTCCAGAGTACTGAAGGCACGGGACTTCTGAGCTGATCGATGGGACTGCAGGGAGGAAAAGTGAAAGTGACAACCCTGGTCATTGCGAGGTCACAGCACAGCACACATGAACCACAATGAAATTGGACCTCTGCATTTAACCCACAAACACCGTGCAGCAGTGGGCAGCTATTGAAAGCACCAGGGGAGCAGTGACGGGTGACGGGGACAGTACCAGTCCCTTGCTCAAGGGTACCTCAGGGCAACCTACTGGTATGGGAATCTCCCTAACCACTAGGCCACCACTGCCCACCGCTGCTGGAAGAGAGTATTGCTAAATAAAAGTAGCTGTCATCAGCATCTTACCCGTCGCCTGCCTCACAGCTCGCTAGCTAGCCCTTACCAAGCCTCACAGCTTGCTAGCTAGCCCTTACCACGCCTCACAGCTCGCTAGCTAGCCCTTACCACGCCTCACAGCTCGCTAGCTAGCCCTTACCACGCCTCACAGCTCGCTAGCTAGCCCT
>CM029390.1:187092-232380 GCA_017165825.1 Hepsetus odoe | reverse complement strand
GTGTGTGTGTGTAAACTCACTCTCAGCGTTGAGGGAACAGGTGTGTTCGGCTGTGTGTGTGTGTGTGTAAACTCTCTCGGCGTTGAGGGAACAGGTGTGTTCGGCTGTGTGTGTGTGTGTGTGTGTAAACTCTCAGCGTTGAGGGAACAGGTGTGTTCGGCTGTGTGTGTGTGTGTGTGTGTAAACTCTCAGCGTTGAGGGAACAGGTGTGTTCAGCTGTGTGTGTGTGTGTGTGTGTGTGTGTGTGTGTGTGTACTCACTCTCAGCGTTGAGGGAACAGGTGTGTTCGGGTGTGTGTGTGTGTAAACTCACTCTCAGCGTTGAGGTAACAGGTGTGTTCGGGTGTGTGTGTGTGTAAACTCTCTCAGCGTTGAGGGAACAGGTGTGCTCGGCTGTGCGTGTGTGTGTAAACTCACTCTCAGAGTTGAGGAAGCGGATGGCCAGCAGCTCCGGTTTGGGTTCTTCGTCTGCAAAGTCGGCGTGTGTGTTCCAAACCCACGCTCGATCGCTGCCGGCGTTGGGCTTCAGCTCCATCAGTGGCATGACTGGAGAGAGAGACGGAGAGACAGACAGCTCAGTCTCACTCACAGCGGGGTGAGACCAGCTGAAAGCAGGGACGCAGTGGAGGACAGCTGCCTGAACGGAGCCGGAGCGTCTGTCCCCTCCAGGAGCGGAGAACCTGGGCTCTACTCACTGTGGTGGTTGGCGCAGATCTTCAGCGTGCGGTCTCTCCTCATCAGCAGCCGGATGGAGCCCTTCTCTTTGTGTCGCAGCAGTTTGACGTCGCCGGTACCGCGCTCCTTCCACTCCGGCGGGTCGTTCTCGCTGGCAAACCGGTAAAGCTTCGCCCTCCTGAACGGAAACGAGATCATATAGCATTTGAGGGGAGATCAGAGGTTCGGGAGCTCCACACTCAGATGCTCTAGCAGGTCAAGCCCAGGAAGAGGACTGACTACAGCAGCGAGTGTCTGAACACCTGGGCTGACGGGTGGACTCGAGCGGGGTTGAACTGGGGCGGCGGGGAAGGACTAAGCACAGCTCAGGGGAACAGAAATAACGGCGTCAGAGCCCAGACCTGCGCCCTCTTTTCCATTTTGGACACAATGGCGCCACCTCCTGGCTGCATTTAGGAAAGACCCCTCAGGATCCACCCAGACTGCCTAACGGACCACCCCGTCGCTCACTCTCCAGTACCGGCCTGTACGGTCTGCTGAAGCTTCCGTCAGCGAGAGGTGGGGATCTGGGTCCCTGCTCACGCCGCAGTAAACGTACTGGATCGGAATAATGATTCCCACTGCGCTGAGACGTAGAACAGAAAAGCTGACGCACAGCTGCCGTGTCTTCGTCCTTCTCTCCCCACATGTGGCCCGCTGTGGTCATCGCCTGGGTCCAGTACCGAACTCCCAACTGGTCTGTGCGGTGCATCCGATGCGCCCAGGGACCCTTGCGGCTCACCGGTACTGGGGCCACGCCGACCTGCTGAGCCTGGGAAGCAGCTTGGGACTCTGTGCTGATCCTGGAGTTAAACCCGAACTAACCCTGTACTGCTAGTGTCCCCGAGGGGGTCGGGTAGCCAGGAGACCTCGGAGGGTTTCGGCTCCTCTCCTCCGTAGTCGTCTGGCTTTAGGTTCTAGCACTGTAACCTGTCCACCACCGGTGCACAGCGCCCTGTACAAGAGACTGAACTGAGCTGAACGTGTACAAGCCCTGAAGACGGACCGTCCTTTGGGTCCCTGATGGGGCTGAAAGGGGTTTCTGTGGTCACGTGTGTGTGTCACGAAGATGTGCCTGTGACATCACTACCAAACAGGAGGAGACGACCTGAGCGCCCTTCAAAAGGCAGACAATATTCCAGACTCACATTTTAAAGAGCTCCTCTTCGTCCTCCTCCAGAGTTTTCACCTCCCGCTCGGGCAGGGACACGATGGGCTCGAAGTGAGGGTCATGGTTTGAGTCGTCGACGTTGTCTGTGGACGTCTCATGTTCTTCTTGCGTGTCCTTTAGGAGAAAAAAAACAAAACACACCACAAGCTCGGCATTAATGCTTGTTAATCAAAACAGAACGCCGTTCTCACAAGTCTAATATTTCAAAGAACAGAAAACAAGACTCAGACCAAAAGACCAAAATCACGACGCCCGAGGGTTTCGGCATTCAACCCGAAAGAGCCTGAGATTTCAGAAGGTTTCTCTGAGTTTCTTGAAACAGAACCGAGGCACCTCAACGCTTCAGTGAGTCGAGTCTTGGCCATCGTTCCGTAGAACTGAAGCTCATTTTAAATCTACATTTCGTCCTAGCCCAAGCTGAAGACCGGACTCTTAACCATGGACTGCAACACGCCTGTCCAGGAGTCCAAAATCCATTGGACCCATCCATCCAAAATGTTTATCCACAGTTAGGCCCAGTCTGGGGAAAGAACCAAACATGATTTTCCCAGCCCCAGTCTAGACTAAAAAGAAGGGCTGAAAATAGATGGGCTTTGACATATCTGCTGGGCCCGGGGGCCTGCCCTCCCGGACCGTTCAGCAGATCCAGAAGATGAAAGGCAGGGGGATTTTAGGCTCCGATTTAAAGCTTCTTTTTGTCTCCGATTTGCTGCGTCCAGCCCGCTCACTCTCACTGGTGCCGAGCCGAGAGCCTGCGACGCAGGACACACGTCCCACTGAGCACACCGAAGACCCGACGGACACGGACGCCCTAATCGGTGCAGACCACAAATGTGGGGACAACAGCTTTCAGGATAACATTCCCAAATTATCCCCCAATTCCTCAAACTGTCCCTGAATTCTTTCAGGCGCATGAGATGAGAACTTTAGAAAATAATAAACGTGCATGTGTGAGAACAGAAGAGCACATCTGAGAGGGTGGAGAGAACACCGCGCGATACATTAGTTCCTCAGTTTGGGGGAAGACTAAACCTGGACCCTTTCCTAGTGGAGGGACACGATGTGAGGCAGCCGTCTGGCTCCATTCTCCACCACCGTAAAATATCTGAGCACAAAGCAATCAAGCACGGAAGAAATCTTACACTTCCTGACACAGATTAAGCCTAGTCTTTGACTAAACCTCACAGACTGGGTCTGGGGAACTTAGGCTTAGGGTCAGACTGAGCGGATTTTCAGAGACAAACTTACCCAAAACTACTCTTGGACGGGCATGCTTCAGACCGAGAGTGAACCTCTCACTTCTGTTAGTCTGGACTGGGCCTAGGACTTTCCTCAGGCTTGGCCTAAAGCTGGATTTGAAAGGACTTTTTTAAACAAATGAAAGACCGTTTAATCCAACATTTGATAAATCCTGACCCGACACCGTTCAGTCCAACCTCTCTTCCAGCTTTAGTTAGTCCGGGTCTAGGAAATCCTCAGCTGTTCATTTTCCAGATTTCAAAGCCAGCTTTTGAGCCCAAGACTTGTCCTGACAGATACTGACCAGAAACTTCTCCGGCGCAGTTCAGTCTAGGATTAAGGGTTAGGGTTAGACTGGGCCTGGGAAACTGCAACCCGGATTTGAAAAAGAATGGTCTACTCTTAAGGTGGTCCGGATGAATTTCGGCCTCCTGGAAAGGCACGGTTTAGTCCTTGACTTAAGGAGTCGATTCTTTTTTCAGTCTAGGCTAGGTCTAGGAAACTTCTCTTTTAAACCCAGCTTTAGGCCGAGTCTGGAAGATGAAATGGAGAGTTCCAGAGCCGAGTGAACTTGAAGGCCGTCCAGATGGATTTGAGCCTCTCGGGTGGACACGGGTCGGCCTCAGTTTCGGGGACACCTGTCCTGTCCCCCTGTCCCGCCTGCACGGCCCACGTGCCCCAGGAAGCAGCTCGCGCGACACAGGCCAGCTCAAAGCTGCAGGATGCTCGACCTGGCCACGTTTCCCACCCGTTCACCTCCGGTTGGAGCTCTGACCAAAAAAAAAAAAGGAGGAAAAAAAAAAAAAAAAAAAGAAAAACCCGGGGGGAGGTGGGGGTCCTGCCGCGGTCCGGCCTAGCAGCCTAGCTTCACGGCTAGCTCTCGCGGTCTGACCCCGACTGAGAGAAGGCTTTCCGGGCTCGTGGGGCCAAACCGAGCCGCTTCACTTCAGCTCCACCAACCGGCCCGCTCCACCTTAAACCGCGCAGCGGCTGCCCGTTTAAGGTGGAACGGAAAACGAGCTAACTCTCGAGGAGGACCCGGCAAACTGGAGCACGCATTTCCACCTTTACGCTCACTCTGTGCTCTCGTTTTCCACAGGAGTGCTGGAGCGGCTCGAGCGGAAGAGCACTCCGAGCCAGCTCAGAGCGCGGAGCCGCAGGAAGGAGCGCGGAGCAGCGCGCGCAGCCTGCGGCTAGCCCAGCTAGCATGCTAGCAGCAGCGGCGAGCGGGAGGGAGGACAAAGTTGGGCGTTTGAGTGGATCTTTTCGGACATATTTTCAAAAAACAACCTGGCGTTTAACGAGGCGGGATAAGATGAAGAAGGCAGAGCTCTTGAACTCGTGTTTGAGGCGGCATGGTCCAACACCCGGCGTTTAAACCCCGCCACAGGAGCGGTTAATAAAAGAGGGGGATTAAAGTCATCCGAGCAATTCAAAGCGCCGCCGGCGGCCCTATCAGACCCTAACCCGTCCCGAAACGCCGTGCTCACCTTTGGATCGGCCATGGTTCGGTGGATGTTGCCGGATTCTGGACTTTAATTCGAGGGTTTCTTGACGCTTGCCAGGGAAGGAGGAAAAACCCGCTTTCGCGCGCGCACCGGACCGGCGTGTCGTCGCCTCCTCGCGCGTGACGTCACGTGCGTGCTTGCGATTAGATGTGTTTATTTTTAATTTTTGGAGGGTGCAGGCGGAGTTTTCGTGCGCGATGGAGTAGTGCACGCTTTTATAGTTGATATATATCTATATATACACGTATATAATTTTTTTTTACACCGATCCAGAGACGCTGTCATGGCAACAGGGGTCAGAGGTTAAGTACAAATAAACCACACCTCCTCACGGAGAAGGGGGGGGGCTGTGAATGAACTGATGGACGGAGAGAGGATGGAATATTGGTGAATGAATTGATGGATGGACAGATTGACTGACGGATGGGTTAATTCCAGAAAAGGTGGAAAGAAAACGGGAGGATGGGTGGATGAATTGCTGAAAGGTGGAGGGATAAAAGGGCAGATTCATTGATGGATTGATAAATGGATGGATGGGGCAGCGGTGGCCTGGTGGTTAGGGGAGATTAGAAACAGGATCTGAAGATTGTGGGTTTAAACCCCTTACCAGTAGGTACCCTTGAGCAAGGTACCGTCCCCGTCACTGCTCCCCTGCTGCATGGGTGAAATGCAGAGGTCCAGATTTGTTGTGGTTCAGTGTGCTGTGACCTTGCAATGACAAGAATAGTCACTTTCACAAGAGAATGTGGATGAAGGGGCAGAATAAATGGAAGGATGAGTGGATGAATTGATGAACAGATTTCTTCATGGATGGATGATAGATGAATAACTGGGCAGACTGATGAGTAGATCAATAATAAACCAACTGATGGGTGGCTGGACGGATGGACGGATTCTGAATGTTAAATGAGGGAAGGCTCAGGCTCAGGTGTGTTGGAGATCACCTGTGCAGAACACCCAGGTGACACACGTCCCTTTTCTTGTCTCGGGGCAGGATGTCCTGCTCCTTTTTCAGGATGAAGGAGGAGGCTGAAGTGTTCGGGGTTCTTTCAGTCCCTTTTTTCTTCTCAAACCTCAACACTTGAGATCCCACCATTGGGGTCCCACAGGAAATTGTACATCTTAAAACATGTTTTAAGGTCAAACCTGAAGTCCCAGAGTTCACAGGGAGAAAAATACACCATCATAGGACAGGAAAACTGTCAAATTTACAGTTCCACCTTTATAAATCATTATTTTACTGTGAACTCCTTCAAATATGAAGCTGGAAGTCTTCACTGGTGATGAATCATTTTGACAAGAATGTTTACAGTGTAAACCCAGACACTAGGGATTCACAAGCCAGTGTCTTTCTCCATGCTGGTCCCAGTACCGGTTAAATTGGGACGTTTACATCAGGAAGGGCATCCGGTGTAAAACTTTTGCCAAAGCAAAAATTGGATGTGGACAACCAAACATTTACATTTATGGCATTTAGCAGACACTCTTATCCAACTTCCACGTCCTGATAACAGGGACGGTCCCCTTTCCTTCCCTCTTTTAGTGTTCCATCGTATTTTAAAGTGAAGTTTACAGGGTAGAAGAAAGGGCCAGTTCACGGTAAAATTTCAGGTTCAAATGGAAAGATCAGGTTTTACGGTTAAATGTGACATTGCTTTATTCCTAGGCAAACAGTCTTTGAGCTCATGAGCTGATCGGTCTGGTTCTAGTTAATTGAGCGGATCAACCCCTCAGTGTAGAACCGGGTTCCTCTTGGTGCTCCAGCAAACAGCAGGCTATCCATTCACAGCACAGCTCAGCTTAAGGGACTGAAACTCCTGTACCTACGCACACAAACACACACAGCCCACATTTTTCAAACCCCACCAGCTACGAGGAATCTTCCAACCATAAGCTTTATTAAAAGAAAGTTCAGGTGTTGTGCGGTGTGTGCTGCAGGCTCAGCCAATCACATGTTAGGAAACTGCTTTAATGATTCTGTTGGACGGTTGTCACTGCAGTCCAGCAGCTTTATATCTGGCATGGAGCGTCTGTTGGGTCTCGGTACCGGTACCGTTCAATCCTAACACCCACATGGGACACCGTCACAGCCAGGTTGACGCTGCAGCCGCTGCATGGCAGTAAACATTGTGGGGTTCAACATCTCAGAAATGTAGACGTATACTCTCACAGACACGGAAACACCATCAGACACCGGCTTTACCCTCAAGTTGGAGAGTTTATTTTTTCAAATATACATATATATTTTCTCGCTTTAAATACCCCCAAACCAACCCCCCCGCACCACTTGTTCATTTTCCCTCCATCCGCCTATAAGGGAAAATCACACTCCCCTCTAGTTGTGCAGCATATTGCTCTTTATTTTTTTTTCCTTTTTTTAAAATTCATTTGTTAAGACGTCTGCGAACATAAATTAAAATACTACCATTTTGTTTCCTGCAGGAGGAGCCAACGCTACAAAACACGGGAGTGAACCAGTTCAGCGCGAGGTGGAGACATTTCACGTCCACTTTCAAGGACAGATGGGGTTCATGAAAGGAAAAACGTGACACAGTCCAGAGATTGGTTTTCTTCAGTTTATCAATGGAGCTACAAGGCTAACGGAAGTTCACCAGTTAGCGTCACGTTTACAGGTAATATTTTGTCAAACAGTCTCAGAAACCAAATTCGTTATCATGGCATGAGGAAGAGGAAGGGCTGTGATGCTACTAGCATGCGAATCTGTGTGCTATAAGCGTGTTATTTATTAGCTACATCCCAGGAAAAAACATGCCGTGCCAAGGGTGACAGTAAAGTTTACAGTCAAGCCTCCGACCTCTGTAAACTTTACAGTTTGGCCATGAACATTTGTTTCGTTTTTTCTTGTTTTACTGTCAAGTTCAACTGTCAACTGGCCTCCTCCTCTCGTGTTTAATCTTTCTGTAAAGTTTACAGTGTAAATCTATTCACAGAACCATGAAAAAAAAAAATGCTGTAAACTCACCGTAAACTTTCAGGCCCAAAGTGTAAAACTTTATAGCAAAACTGCAAACTGTGCGTTTTTGTCCTGGGATTATCCTCGTAACTCTTATGACTTCACCAGCCGACTGAATTTGGCAAAAAGTTGTGCAAATATTTTGTTTTTACAACCAAGCTTTAAAGCCCGAATCAGGAACATGCGAAATGTCCCGACTAGCTAGAGTCCATGAAATAATGTCTAATTTTAGATGTTCGAAAAGTGGTGATCAAGATGCCTTTGTTCTTGTTGACCTGTAGGAGGCAGCACCCCGATTAAGGCTTTAAACCCAGTTCTGTAGCGCTTTTTTTACTCCCGAGTCAGGCTATTTGTTAGAATTACTCAAAATGTCGGTGCCCTTCCCTCTGTTTACACACTGCCCTCTTCGGCCCACCCCGTTGTCAGGTCAGCGCAGTGGTCAGTGCAATAGCGACACTAAATGCCAAGCCTTTCATGTCTCCCTTCCATCTTTGTTGCGTTCTTTGCTGAACTTTCTAGGTCCTTCAATGTCCTCACAGGTGGTGTTCCTTCTCCAAGTGTCCCCCAGACACACTTGCATTGTGGGCAACAGGGTGAAGGTGCGTACGAGACAACTCTGGTCTTCCTTCCTGGGATCCATTGTAGCATCTCAACATCTCAACTCCACAGTCTTCTCTTCCCTCCTTCCTTCACGCTCACGAGGCTTGGCCTGAAGGGCAATGTGTAACGGCACCAGAGGAAAACTAGTCACAAGGCATGCAGGTCACACCGTCCTCCCAAGAGTCTGTCAACTTGACAGCGAGTCAGTCCGGTGTGTTGTGTGTTGTGTGCTGTGTGCGTTAGAATCAGTGTGTGTGGTTCTGTTTGTCCAAAAGGAAAAAAAAAAAAAAAAAAGGATTGCGCTTTTCTGCGCTCCTCCTCTCTTTTTGCATCTTTCAGGGGGAGGGTCACACTCGCGGGGAGTATCTGGGGTTTCTTGGCACCTCGGTGAAAGATTTCAGCTCATAAGGGATCCCGGTGTCCACCTCGATGGATTTGCGGGAGAATAGCAGCCGGATATCGTTGTGCAAGTAAATCTTTCCAGATTTGGAGCTCTGGAATCTGGAAAAAAAAATAAATAAATCAGAGTCAAAAATCAGAATCCATTCATATAGTTCTGCTTCTTCTCTGTTCAGCAAAGAGCCATGTGGTGAAACTGATGAAGAAACTGCAGGGGTGAAGTGGCTTTATATTTAAAAAGTGCTCTTTAATGTGCAGATGAGCCACACGGCCATTCTTACAGACTGTAATTCACCACAGGAAGATTAGGGGGCGATGCTCGGTGCATCCTGTCACGGCATCATACTAAAGGAATTCCTTCAGAGCACAGATCAAAAGAGGAAGCACGGAAGACAGGATTGTTGGTGAGAAAGGTGAATATTATTAATTATTAGCTTTACAGATCATCCAGTGTTTACAAGCACTAATCCTGGTGGAGTTTAGTTAAAGCCAAGGCAAGAACGCTGACCTCAGGTGTATCAGGTAGCAAAGAATCTTCTTCCTGTCTGAGGTGGAACTATCTGGCCCCTCCCCTTCCTCCACGGGCACCAGGAAGATGCGATGGCGCAGGAAAGTCATGTGATTGACAGGCATGTCCCCGAAGTTATAGGTCACCAGGAACATCTTCACCACAGTTTTATTGGGGTTGAATAAGGTCTGCAGACAAAAACACCAACACATGAGAGAGAGAGAGAGGGGGAACAGAGAAGGATGAGGAGGACAGAAAGCTAGAGAGAGAGAGAGCGAGAGGGGGGGAACAGAAGGATGAGGAGGACAGAAAGAGAGAGAACAGAAAGCTAGCGAGAGAGAGAGAGAGAGAGAACAGAGAAGGATGAGGAGGACAGAAAGAGAACAGAAAGCTAGAGAGAGGGGGGGAACAGAGAAGGATGAGGAGGACAGAAAGCTAGAGAGAGAGAGGGGGAACAGGATGAGGAGGACAGAAAGAGAGAGAACAGAAAGCTAGAGAGAGAGGGAACAGAAGGATGAGGAGGACAGAAAGAACAGAAAGCTAGAGAGAGAGGGAACAGAAGGATGAGGAGGACAGAAAGAGAGAACAGAAAGCTAGAGAGAGAGAGAGAGAGAGAGAGAGAGAGAGAGGGGGAACAGAGAAGGATGAGGAGGACAGAAAGAGAGAGAACAGAAAGCTAGAGAGAGAGAGAGAGAGACAGAAAGAAAAACACAGAGAGGTAACAGAGACACATGTTCACCACTTGAATGGTCCCTGCTTTGGGTACGCTGTAGCCTTTCTTTCCCAGCGGCTCCAGAGAGATCACACCCTGTTTTACACACACAGAGTGTAAGCATGACTCAGCATCTCACTTATTTCTTAACACACCAAAGCAGAATGTTAAATTAACTCCTTCAGCCCCATCCACTAGCTCCTTAATCATGATCAGTGGCGGAGGAGAGGGAAGACCCAGTGCCCAAACATCCACAGCGGACAGATAGTTACCAGGAAAGGCGAGGGGGCGCTGTGCTCCGATGTGTCATAGTAGGTCACCTGCACAGGTAAAGTGGCGTGTTGAGGGCAGTAGGAGCCACTTGCTCCAATTTCCGCTGTGAAGCCCTCAATCCTGCCCGACGGAGAGAATCGTCCCTTCAGGATCGACTCCTACAAGGATGCACGCATGCACACACACACACACGATTTAAGTACTTTTAATACTTTTTTAATGGTGTGAAGGGAACACGTCATGTCAGATTATCATTACGGGGTCAATTCAGTATTCCTTGGTGGAGAAAAAGTGTCAGGAGTGACCTGTGACTGACGGGCACCAACAAGAGGAGTTGTTGGAGACGGTAGTGAGACCAGTAATATTATACGGGTTGGAGATGGTGATAAAAAGACAGCTGGCGGAGCTTGAAGAGTTAAAGGTGCTGAGATTTGCAGTGGGAGGGTATAGATGGACAGGATTAGGAACTAGTCTACTAGAAGGACAGCTCAGGTTGAACAGTTTAGAGACAGAGTTGGACTGAGTGAGACTGTGTAGGTGTGGACGTGTCCAGAGGAGAGACGAGGAGTATATCAGGAGGAGGATGGTGAAGATGGAGCTGCCAGGAAAGAGGAGAAGAGGAAGGACGTGGAGAGAGAGGACATGTACGTGTGTAAGAGGAAGAAACAGAAAGACATGGAGATGGATGATGGAGACCCCTGACAGAAGTTCCATACAGCGGTGGCCTAGCGGTTAGGGCGTTAGCCGCATGATTGGAGGATCGGGGGTTCAAACCCCTTCCCAATAGGTTGCCCTGAGGTACCCTTGAGCAAGGTACCGTCCCCATCACTGCTCCCCGGGCGCTTTCAATAGCTGCCCACTGCTGCACGGGTTTGAGTGTGCATGGGTTAAATGCAGAGGTCCAATTTCGTTGTGGTTCATGTGTGCTGTGCCGTGACCTCGCAATGACAAGGGTTGTCACTTTCACTTTCACTTTTCATACCTCGAAGTTCCCCAGCAAGGCTCTGCTGATGGAGGCCAGAGAGGAGCCGGAACAGGAGCGGCTGGTGTCTGTCCGACGTCCACTACGCAGCTGTCGGCTAAACACACACACACACACACACACACACACCCTCAAAAAAAGGAAACTCTAAATTTATCCCAAATTGTTTGTTGTTTCCTCGTTTACCTCAAAATGTGACTGACCTGCTACAACCGGTTTGTTCTGGAGCCACGAGGCTAATCACGTGTTTGAGCGTCTAGCCTACTTTTAGATCCTCATCTTCACTTAAAATATGCTCGTTTCTATGCACGGCAGATTTACAAAAGTGAGGACTGTGTTTATCATCATTCCCCAGCGCCCAGTAGAGGTAGACGGCTTCATCAATCAGAAAACTGCTTGCTAGGCTAGGCTAGGCTAGCATCAGTGAGCTAATTAGCTAGCCACTCAAACTTGGTAACCTATTGTTTTTGTTATTTTTCACGATGAGATCACATCACAAACGATCAGTCGTTCACTCTAGAGTGACAATCAGGGCGCACTGTCAGATGATTATTATTTTTAACTAGCTAGCCAACAACGTAGGAAAAATTTGTGGGGCAAAAATGGACTTTTTATTTTTGAAAGAAAGTCCTTTAAAATATTCCACTGCTCTTGGATTGCTTGCCAGTTTTGAAAGATGACTACAGTAACGTAAACTCTTGAACTGCTTCAGGGATTCGTCTTTTCACCTGGAAGCAGCCTGTTGATAAATAAGCTTGCGATGTCCTCTTTCAAAGTAAAAAACTCTTAAAATGATCTGTAACATTAAAGAGCCTCAACCTTTCATGTCTTTTTTCCCCATTTATGCTCCATTTACGCTGCTTGTGCGATAATTCAGCTCATTTTTTAGAATAAAACGGTCTGTGCCTGACTGGACGTCCTGTACAGCATGTCCTCCAAAGACGAAAGGTCCAACGCTCCTCGTAACAGTGAGCAGAGCTAAACAAGCCGACAAGGAAATGTGTTGGCTGGACATCACAATTAAATGAACTCAGAATTTGTTCTGAGGCATAGTGTCCATACACAGAGACAAATTTGAATTCTTGTGTTTACATTAAATGATGCATAAAAGACCTCGTTTTCCAACATATGGGCCCTTAAAAATGCACAAACCTGGACTAAACCTAAAACAGTCGTTTGATTGAAAAGAAATATCTTACAGCTCATCGCTTCCAAACTTCAGAATTCAGGATGAAACTGACAGGTTAATGGTGTTTGTTTTATTCTTCCTTCAGTAAAGAACTATTAAATCTTAAACCCAATATGGTCTCGGTGTAGCTGGATTTATAATGTGAGCTGATCAATCCAGTGTGTTCACTCACGATTTGAAGCGAGATCCTGCTTTCAGTCTCCTGGACGAACGGGAGCACTCTGAGGGGCTCTGGGGGAGTAGGGACAGAGAGAGAGAGAGAGAGAGAGAGAGAGAGAGACAGGGGACAGAGAGAGAGAGGAAGGGGACAGAGCGAGAGAGAGGACAGGGACAGAGAGAGAGAGTGAGAGCGAGAGAGAGAGGGGACAGACAGAGAGACCGAGAGAGCGAGAGAGAGGACAGGGACAGAGAGAGAGAGCGAGAGAGAGGACAGGGACAGAGAGAGAGCGAGAGAGCACGAGAGAAAGAGAGAGAGAGAGTGTGAGGGCGAGAGAGAGAGGGGACAGAGACAGAGAGAGAGATTAACATCCCTGTAATGTCTTCCTTCATTTAACCCACCTGTCTGACAGGTTTCTGCTGAACCGTTGGTTGTGTGTGTGTGTAAGATACTTACATACCCAGCGTTCAGCAGGGCTACCTCACACACACTGCAGTGGGCCATGCTGCACACCTCACCATGGTGAAGGACGTTAAGTGTCCATCAGCTAAACACACCTGCCGGCCCGGACACCGACACACACTCCACACCGGACATCTACACCCTGCAGTCCACACCCTTCCACCGATTCACTCTCGACCTTTCTCCCTCTCGGTCTCGGTCAGAGTGTTTCAGCTTCCAACTGTGAATACCGTTCTAGGACTGAGGGCAGCCAGAACAACCTGTGTGTGTGTGTGTGTGTGTGTGTGTGGTCAGGTGAGGGAAAGCTCACCTTCCGAACAAAAGCTCTCTCAATGGGCTGAATTCTGGATGCTACAAAACCAACTCTAGTACAAAGAACAAATACTAGGTCTCTCTCCCTCTTTCTCTCTCTCTCTCCCTTTTCTATGTGTAGCTCTCTCCCCATCCATCGCTTTTCTCTCTCTCACTCTCTCCACTTTCTCTCCTGTGTTTTTTCTCCCTCACTCTCTCTATCACTCCTCCTCTCTCCTTCTCAGTGCACATAAAATAGACAACCCTCTATGTTTATGCCCCTGTAAGGTAATGATGATAAGAGTATTGGTTTAGAGCAATAATTCTGTTTTTTTCCACCATAATTATACGACTCTGTTTCTCAACACCGGTTTTAACAGTAAAGGCAGAACTGCGCTGCTTGCCTGATTTAGATTAGAAACAGGAAACATGCATTTTCCTCCAAAAGTACTGAAACAACATTTCTCTTGCACTGAAGACATTTGGATTGAAGATCAAAAGGTCAACATGAGACGAGATATCAGATTGCTGACGTTTAAACCGACAGATGTCTCACTACGTAGAACGTAGCACCTTGTGTATCTGACCAGCCAGGAGCGTGTGCTGACCTTGCCCTGTTCTCGTGTTGCAGGCAGCAGGTGAGTCCAGTAGGGGGCAGCCTTGGAGTCAGTGCTGCGCCCAGCAGCGAGTCCCAGGCCAGGGGTCAGCAGGGCCAGACGGCTTCGCTTCGATGTAGATGGGCCTTCGTCCTCAGAACAGGACTCTCCTGTATCGCTGGAGGACAGCAGCTTCTTCTTCACCCCCAGAAGTGGACGGGGGGACGCTGCCAGGCTTTTTTCTGTCAACAGAAGTGAAAAAAACTTTACTTAAAAGTACTTAAGATTTAATTTAGAAGATACCTACTTCTTTGAGTATTTTCAAAGGTGTTCGTTGTTGGGAATTTTTACCTTTGTCTGTCGGACACGTCCCGTTGGACCAGGAGGGAGGTGAGGAGGGGTGGGACCTCCTGACCGGAGGTGGCGGGGAAGACTCGAGACTTTCCAGCAGCTGGACGGCCTCAGCCGAGGTCAGCGGAGGTCCCTGGAGCTCTACTGGCAGGTCTGGATTACTAAAGCCTTCGTCTCGGGACCCATCCGTGGACCAGGGCAGGTCGTCACCGGCCGCGGACACCTCTGTCCGGTGAGAAGAGGGTGGTGGGCTACCTTCACTGATGCCACAAGGGGTGAATGAATGAGGTGGGACCTGGGGGTCTAGCATGGGGGGTGATTTGGGAGAAAGTGGGGCGAAAGCATCCAGGATGGGGCGGTCAGGGTTACGCTGGGTAAGTCGTCGGCCCCGGATTGGGGGAGTGTGTGTGGGAGAGAGTGGTGGTGCCCGCGATGCCCTGGGCGTCTCCGTGTCTCGAGAGATCTCCCCGTCAAACTCTTCCTCGTCTTCCTCCTCCTCCCCCTCCAGGAGGCGTTTGTGCCCCACAGTACCCTGCAGCGCCTCGTCATGGCCACGCCTAAAAAACAAACTTTCACTTTTATTTAAATACAATAGATTTAAAACACTGGACAGTTTTTAATATTATACAATACATGAAACATTCAGGCACAAGAGAATTTCAGGCCTTCTATATTTAAATAAAAACAATCTTTTAAAATTAGATATTTTTTTATTACAGTGTTTGTTCAGTTTGTATTAAAATAACATAACGGATGCTTTATTTTAGTAGCCCCTAGCAGGAATAAGCAACATGCATTTAAAACACTTTTAAGTGTTTGTCTTTCCTAGTCTCTTAAACCAAAAAAAGATTCCTAAAAAAATACAAAAAATAAAAATCAATAACTCAAGCCAAAGTTATGACTTGAAAATTAAGGGCAGGTCCACTTTTTAAAGCCTCTATATCTATAAAACTAATAAAGAAAAAGCAAAAAAAATGCATTTAAGTCATTTAAGGTGAGAATACACAGAATATAATAAATACTGAAAATATACAATAAATATACTGAAAACATTCAAAAGGATAAAGAACCTGTGACACAGACGGCTGCCCCAGGGCGAGTGGGGGTCCAGCATGGGGGGCGACTTTGGCGACAGGGGTGCAAAAGCATCATGGACAAGGCCGCGCTGAGTGGGTCTTCGACCAGGGACGGGGGGAGTGTGTGTCCGCGTGGGAGAGAGAGGGGGTGACCGTGGGGATAGGGGTGTCTCCAGATCTCTTAAAAAGTGCTGATCTGACCCAGGATTGGTCCCACAGAGCAGCTCCCCCTCCAAATCCTCATCTTCATTGTCATTCTCCTTCTCCTCCTCCTCCTCCTCCTCATCCTGCAGGGGGCGCTTCATACCTGGCCGGAGGGGCGCCCGGCTCTCCCCAAAGCCCCCCCTCTGGGAGAAGATGGACAGCTGGTAAACCTTCTGCAGTCTTAGCTCCTCCTGACTGAAGGGCCGGGGTCCCGGGCCCTGCAGGCCAGGGTCAGCTCCGGCCTGGGCCGCCTCCTTCCTCACGAGCTCCACGTGGATGTGTCGCATTGCGCCTTACTTTGATTGGTAAGTTGTGCTGCAATTTATTCTAAAAAAAAAAAAAAGTTCTAGAAAGTTTTGTGGAGTTCTAGATAAGATAAAAGTAAATAATCTAAAAAAAAAACAAAACAAAAAAACAAAAAAAAAAAAACCCAGTGATGTAATACGGGCTCTGAAAGGTGATTCTAGAGGTCCGCTCTAAGGCAGGAGTACTATGTTTCCCATAATCCCTTACGCGTTACCTAAAAAAAAAAAAAAAAAAAGAAAAAAAAAAAAAAGGAAAAAAAAAAAAAAAGAAAAAAAAAAAAAAGTCATCTCTGGTGGACACTTCACATTTAAAGCAGACTACATTTCCCAGAATGCCTTGCAAAACCATAAAAAACAGCCACTTTGATGTTTTTCTTTTAAAGGCCTGTTGATATTTACATACTACATTACCCATAATACACTGCCAACCATCAAAAAAAACAAAAACAAAAAAACCACAGATCTTTTAAACAAGCTGCTCTTTGGGCTGAAATCCTTTGGGCTGCAGACTACATTTCCCACAATGCCTCACAACAAGTAACATCCTCCAGACGCCAACAGATCAACATGATTATGTGTTGACAGAAGCACAAGGTACGTTTTCCTTTTCTTTTCGTAAATATAAAATCTACAACAGAAAGAGGGGACACGTCCCCGTGATTAGGCCACTATACACTCCGCGGACTCTATCTGGGTCTAAATGAGTGTGCATGTCTCTTACGTGTCCCTGCTCAGTTGTATCTAGGCTCGTCCACGACCACCCGTGAACTGCAAAGTGTTCACCCCTGCCCTTTGACCCTGACCCTAGGCCCCGAGTTTGGCCATCTCCAATGCTGTCATGCCGATCCACCAACAGCATTCCCACACAGGCAGAGAACAAAGGCCTAAAAAAGAGGGAGGGGGTGAGAGAAGAGAAAGCCGATTATTTATCAGAACTGACTGAATGGACAAATAAAGCTCAAGGACGTGTAGGGGGCCATATCGCTCCTATTGTTTCATTCTGACAGGCTGTAATGCACTACGTGAAGTGTAGGGGGCGCCATGACAGCTGCCGGTCCCTTTAAAAGGCGCTCTACAGTGTGCATATGATTGGTGGAAGGTCTCATTTAAATACATTCTTTTGAGACACTTGATTCTAAGATGGATGATGAATATTCTGTCTTAAATTAATTTTGATTGTAGTGTTTCTAAAATAAATAAATTCACAAGGTCTTTCTGACAGACTGTAACGCACTACAGGAAGTGCAGGGGGCGATTTAGCTCCAACTATAAAGTGAAGTGAAAATGACGTGTTTCATAATGACAAAAACAAACATATGCAGCCTCTGCTTTATACACACGCACACCATGCAGCAGGCGGCAGCTATTGAATGCCCCCGGGGAGCAGTGACGGGCACGATGCCTTGCTCAGTGGTACCTCAGGGGAACCTATTGGTCTGGAATTCGAACCCATGACCTACCGATCCTGGGGCCTCGTCCCTAAACCCTCGGTGACCGCTGTAGGGGTGTAATAAAAGAACACAGTTTTTATTCTGAGGTTGAAACGGTTACCCCATCAGAGCTCTGAAGGAAAGCAGAACTGAAAGATCAGGTCAAAGTGATCAGGGGACCATTTCAGGGCTCTGTGCTCACCAAGGGGCGGAGTGTCAGTGAAGTCCTGTTGAACGAACCAATGAACGGCTAACGTCTACTCTCGAGTCCCACCCACAGAAGGCCAGTGGCCAATCACGGCCCGGCAGGGCTCCTGAAGAGAACTGGTTGCTCAGCGGCTGCATCGTGAGCAAGGCATTCCAGACACAGCGGCCTGTAAAAACAAAAGAAAGACTAAATCAGCCTAAAGCACAAAGAGATCACTAAATTAGCCCAAAATACAAAGATGAGCATAAAATGGAAAACAAATTAATAACAGGACCTAAAACACAAAGACACACAAAGAGAAACAAGAAAATTGATCTAAAATGCTGGAAGAAATGCTGAACCAGCTCAACGTATAGATCACTAAAATAGCCAAAAAAGGAATAACCGCTCAATGAAAGATCACCCTTCGGTTTTTATTGAAGAAATTGGCACTTTTAAATGATTAAAATGTGTGTTAATATTGTTTTTTGGCTCTTGTGTGATGCAGTATGTTAATACTGATGGTGTACAAGCTGCAGAAACACCAGGACCTTTCTAGGCTAAAGTACGTACTGGTTTTGATGTGGTACTTCATTGCTTCTCCTCTAGAGGGAGTTACACAGTAACTATGCCTCAGTTGGGGGGCGGTGTCCTTCGAAGATTGAATTTGAAGACCGAATCCCTATCTACCTAACTATGCTGAGATTTGTTGCAAGTGGAAATGAAAAATATGGAACAATCTGTCTCAAAGGTTTTCATACTTAAAGCTTGTTTGTTGTTTCTGCATGAAGCCCTAGCTTCAACTCTACAGGTTGCTAAGCGACAGCAGCGATGCTTAGTAAGTAGAAACCATCTATCTCCTGCCTCAATGACTATCGTCCCGTCGCACTCACACCTATCTTCATGAAGTGCTTCGAGAGGCTGGTCATGAGGCACATCAAGTCCCAGATCCCCTCCTCACTGGACCCCCTGCAGTTTGCGTATCATCCCAACCGTTCAACGGACGATGCAATCTCCACCACCCTCCACCTGGCCCTTTCTCATCTGGACAGAAAGGACAGTTATGTCAGAATGCTGTTCATCGACTACAGTTCAGCATTCAACACCATCATCCCTCAGCACCTGAGTGAGAAGCTGAGGCTGCTGGGCCTGAACACCTCCCTCTGTAACTGGATCCTGGACTTCCTGACTGGGAGACCCCAGTCAGTCAGGATCAGTAGCAGCACCTCCAACACCATCACACTGAGCACAGGAGCCCCCCAGGGCTGTGTGCTCAGCCCACTGCTGTTCACACTGATGACCCATGACTGTGCAGCCAAGCACAGCTCGAACCACATCATCAAATTCGCTGATGATACAACTGTGGTGGGTCTGATCAGCGGTGGAGACGAGGCAGCTTACAGAGAGGAGATACAAGAGCTGACAGCTCTGACGGATGAATGTGCTGTCTGTTGTCTGCACTTGTTGTCTTGTCTTATGTTGTAACTTGTGTCTTATGTTGTGTCTGATGTCCTATGTGTAGCACCAGGGTCCTGGAGCAACATTATTTCGTTTCACTATGTACTGTGTATATAGCTGAACTGACAATAAATTCCTACATGACTTGACTGGACTGAAAAGGCCACTAAGAGCCCACGGAGCAGCGCAGGACAGTGCTGTAACATCTGCATGAATTACATTCTCATTGCAGTTTGGCCCCATCTTTACCAGAAATAGATCCTCGTCATGGTCTTTATAGTTATTAGGTTTTTTTTTCCTAATCATCTTCAGCCTGTTTGGTGCCCCCTGCTGGCTGCAGTGGCAACCAAAAGTTGTTTCTTCATTTTTTGTCCCCGCCAAACAAGAGGAATTTGCAATGTTTCCTCAATGAGGAGTTTGAACATGGATATTCAAATGGCAACAACAGCCCAAGCCTCCCTCTCTGTGGCGCTGGTCATGACTGAAACAGCGACACTGCGGGTCACCCGAGTGTTCGCTGTGTTTTATTCTGTGATTTCCTTTCGTCCATGTTCAGCCGTGTAGTGGTGGACAATGAGCAGCCCCTGGGAGCCGTCAGCTGGGCTCCATTAGTGCCACAACCTACTTCTCGTGGTCATCAGAGCAAAATGAAGGAGCCAACTAAGTACACAAGAAGGCAGACAACAGGGCCATTGTGCAGCCTTGCAGTAAAGGAAGGCAAATCAGGCAAGCTCATGACAAACACACACACAAAACTGAAAGTACATAATGAGGGCTACTTAAAGGCCCTGGCCCAAAAAATCCATTGCATATATTTTGCTGATCAGTTTGTGACAGCTGACATTTTCCCTGAGGATCACTACACTTAAAAACCCAAAGCTTTAAAAACAGCCATCGAACTCAAAGCTGCCCAACAGAGAGACAAACCGCAGGCCTGCCGGTGACTACAGGCAGCTCAATTTGGATACATTTGTTTCTTAAATGGGACCCATTTTTCAGATTTCACATTACATTCCTGTGGTGGTGTAACCAGACATCCCATTTTATCCCCTCTCTGAACCTACCAATTGAGCTCCACGTGTCTTTTTAGTGTTTTTATTTGGGATGGTGACCATGGTTAAATAGTCCCTCTGGACTATTTTGACTTATCATGTATCCTTCCTCATAAATGGGTTTAGTTTTCGTGCAGAATCATCTTTTAACTGGAGGTCCAGGTCCAGGCCCTTTCTGTTTCTGGTCCGTTTTCAGAAGGGGGCAGGTACCACCTGTGGATCATTGTTGAGGGTGTGAATCCCAGAACAGTAGGTTGCCCTAATGTACCCTTGCGGAAGGTACTGTCCCCAGCTTTAAATAGCTGCCCCCTGCTGCCTGCTGTGCATGAAAAGCAGAGGTTGCATTTCATTGTGTTTCACTGTGTGCTGAGTTTCACAATGAAAATAGTCACTTTCACTTCACCAGCGGTCTCAGAAGAGAACCCAAAGTGTGCTGTGTTTGTGTGCAAGCAGATATGTGGGGAGGGGGAGGGTCAGGGCATATTTATAGGCAACACTAAAACAAACAGCAAATGGGGGAACACCTCACGCCACACCAGTCCTGACAAACATCACCCAGTGCACCACGAACACCTCCAGGGGCTCCATGCTCCTTAACGTTCAGCTGTGGCTCATGTTTCCTCAAGGACATATAGGAGGACTGAACCAAAAGGTGTCTTTAATATCCATTCCAGGCTCATGCGCCAAGAAGAGGGCACTTTGAACATAAGAAGGGTCAATTACAGCTGACAACACATACACTCCCGCCAGCAGACGCTACGGTCAGCATTGGCTATCCCTGTAACAGCCACCTGCCTGGTCTTTCACACACCTCTCCAAACCTCGCAAGAAGACAACCCATTTTAAGGGGTGGCAGGGTCTAGTAAGGGGTGGTGGTGGTGGTCTAGTGGTGGTACTTGTCTATGGAACTGTTGCTCAAGAGGTCCCAGGTTCGAATCCCCCCCTCCAGCATTACCACCACTGGGTCCCTGAGCAAGACCCTTAACCCTGAGTGTCTCCAGGGGGGACTGTCCCTGTAATCAGGACATGGAAGATAAGAGTGTCTGCTAAATCCAGCAAATTTTACACACTCGTCTCGGACTCGGCCAAGGCACGTTCAACGAAGACAGGAAACTACTTGGGAAAGAAGTAGGAGTTTGGAATTGCGGTAAATACAAATTGGAAGTAAGGCATGAAGCCCTCTGTTGCTTCCCTCTGTTAGTGAAAGTGACCGTCACTGTGAAACACATCACAGCACAGCAGTGAAACACAATTAAATTCAACCGCCGCATTCATCCCATACGCACGAGGCCAGCAGGAGGCAGCTGTATCCAGCAACCGGTGAGCATTGAAGGAGAACGGTTCCTTGATCAAGGAAAGCTCAGGGCAACCTACTGGTCTTGGATTCAAACCCACTACCTTCTGATCCTGGGCCTTGTCCCCTAAACACTAGAGCGCTGTTGGCCTATTTGCCATTTAACCCAGAAGCTGAAGTTGTTTTAGCTGATGTGGTGCAGCCCACTCCTCAGCGCAACTAGATGTTCAGAATCTATCACACCTTTATGTGGTTTCTAGTATATAGCCATGGACTAAAGTATGCTAGCATAGCTAAAAAAAAAAAGCTATGTTAGCAAAACCACGCCATACAGTGTCAGAAATCGCACTAGTCTGAGACTATTAACACACTCTCTGAGGAGAAGGGGTGTGGTTAGCATCAGGCTAATCACTGGTTTCTGCTCCTTGATAGCAACACTAGAGTCATAACTTGAGAGCTAATGGTGTGGTTGAAAGTGGATAATTATGAGTTCCCAGCAGGAAAGTGCAACAGGAATACCCCCTGAAGTCGGAGGACCCTTGCCAACCCCAAACTCAAATTCCAAGATGGCTGCTCTGAAGCTGTAAATACTGTTAAATTAGCAAATCTGTTTCATTCTTGTTATCAAATCACACACAGTTCTGTCTGACTCATCAAACAATAGGGAAAGTTGAGGCGAGAAGCGTCACTGATAGCAAACCCTGGAATCCACCCATTTACATTTACAGCATTACCATCTCCTATCCAGAGCGACTTCCATGTCCTGATTACAGGGACAGTCCCCCTGGAAACACTCAGGGTTCAGGGTCTTGCTCAGGAACCCAGGGGTAGTAGTGCTGGAGGTGGGATTCGAACCCGGGACCTCTTGAGCCACAGGTCCAAAGGCAAGTACCACCACTAGACCATCACCACCCATCCACTCACAGAGAAAAAAAAATGATTTGGAAGCAGAAATCTAAAAGTTTAAAGTATTTCCAGCTTGTTTGGGTGTGACTTCGTTCCCAGTTCTGATTTCCTGCTTTTGAGGGAAACGCAGCACAAAACCAAAACATTTCTTCTACCTTCCATTTCCATAATCTGAACGAATGAAAAAGTATTTACACTGCGAGGAACAGGGGTTAAGAACCTTCATGAAAGGTCAAAGGCCACCACTGTTGGGATGGAGGTCAAACTTCTTTCTGGAACGACAGGCCAGCCTTCAGTTCCAAACCAGCAAAGAAAAGACGCACTAGTGCAGAGTCTTGTAAGGGACAAACATAATTTAGTTCTGATGGACCATCATCCTCATCCAACAGAGACACTCAGACACGTGAAGCTTCACGGGGGGACAGAAAACGCAATTGTGATGTCTGGTTCCCTTCACCTCCACTGAGTTATGGGGAAATTCAATTATACACATGTAACCCTCTTTTAGAACATCTTTAAATGACAATGTACGGAAGGGTGCACATTTAATCTGTTCACCACAAGCACCACACACTCCTAAAGAGCAGGGAAGTGTGTGTGTTTCTTCATCAGAGTGTCTGTGAGGTTGGGGTGGGTGCAGTTTTATCTGGGGCACCAGAAACAGTGTGATGTCATAAGTCTTCACAGCCAATCACTGATAAGCACCCATTTAAAGACATCACTCTGATGTGCTCAATGCTTCCTTTGGATTTTCCGTTCCACCTCAGCAAAGGAGCTGCAGTTACATTCTGACACTACAGTGCTTCCTTTTTGTCCAATTCTGACTTGAGGTTTACTTCTCCACACCCACTTGATACCCAAAACAGAAAGAGTGTGGGCCCGGTTCTACATATACTATTAATGCTAAACACACTGTAAAGCCGTTTGTCTTTACAGCAGTCTGCCATGGATTTGTGTAGATAATGAGTATAACGAACACACCAAATCCAATGGGCTGTGTACACTCTTATGGCAGCAGTTATATCAGGTAGAACTATATGCTATCATTAACATGACTAACCCTAGACACTAAAATTAGCATAGCGGACTACTACAGCTGGCATGTTAACCTTAGCATAGCTAACCAGACACTAAAATTAGCATAGCGGACTAGTCCAGCTGACATGCTAACCTTAGCATAGCTAACCAGACACTAAAATTAGCATAGCAGACTAGTCCAGCTGGCATGTTAACCTTAGCATAGCTAACCAGATACTAAAATTAGCATAGCAAACTAGTCCAGCTGGCATGCTAACCAAAGCATAGCTAACCCTAGACACTAAAATTAGCATAGCGGACTACTACAGCTGGCATGCTAACCTTAGCATAGCTAACCAGACACTAAAATTAGCATAGCAGACTAGTCCAGCTGGCATGCTAACCTCAGCATAGCTAACCAGACATGAAAATGAGCATGGCTAACTGGTAAAGCTAGTGCGCTTTGGCTTGAGTAACCAGATAGCACCATTAGCACGGTTAACTATACACTTATGTTAGCATATGTTAGGTAATGTTATCAGGGCTAACTAGACACTGACATATTATATATAATATTATTTATAGTAAATACATTTAAAATGAAACAAGGGCGATGAATACCAATGAAGTGATAGCTTAATAACTCAACACATTCAATAATATCAAGTTACATGCACTAAAATGTATATACACACACAAAACACACACAAAACACACAAGTATATTTTCATACAAATGATAAAATAGAATATATTATGTTACCCTAATAACTGTAGAACACTAGAAATATGCAAGATATAAAAACATCTATTTTTAAAAAAATCACCATGACAACCATTAAGCAATTATACCTTAACTGCAGCTTTACTGTCACACAGTTATCAATTACAGATTGTGTTTACTATGAATGAAGTTAGACTGATAAAAGTAACATGTAATAACACATCTACACACACACACACACACACACACACACACCAGTTAAACTCTCGACTGCACAGAGTTCGACTCACCTCTCTGTAACACTCCTCTGCTCCTCCTCCTCCTCTCCTCCGTCTCTCAATCCGGATCCTGGCGGCTCCGATGTGGGAAAAGAAGCCAAAATCCTCCTGTATAGAAACAGAGATCGAAATACAGAGAGAGAGAGACAGAGAGAGAGAGAGAGAGAGAGAGAGAGAGAGAGAGAGAGAGAGAGAGAGACAGCATGAAAAAGTTTTGTTCTCACAAAGGTTGACAAATCTCTCTCTCTCTCTCTCTGTCTCTCGTCCCCCCCCCCTCTGCTATTCTGGTATGCCCAGCTTTGCCTTTCTCTCCCCCCACCCTCGTCCCCCTCTCTCTCAATAACATACAAAAACTGTCCCAGGCTGCCTTTAGTGTACACACACACACACACACTGTAAACTCTGTCACCCTTCTTTCTTTCTTTCTCTTCTCCTCTCTCTTCACTCTCTCCAGATAGTTTGGAAACAATGATTGGGGTTCACTCCTGTTGCGTCTCTCTCTCTCCAGCTGGTTCTCTCTGTTGCTCAGTCAGCATTCAACACAAAGGGGCGGGGCTTCACAATCCAGAACTCCTGATTGGGTGGGGGGCGGGTTCTTGAAGGCTCCGCTTTGCATCCCAGTTGGTTGGAAGGGGAATGTAGCTGCTGTGGCCCCGCCCACCTGCTCTGCCTGTTTTGCAGAGTTGTGTGTACAGGCTCACAGTGTGTGTGTGTGTGTGTGTGTGTGTGTGTGTGTGTGTGTGTGTGTGTGTGTGTGTGTGTGTGTGTGTGTGTGTTGAGGAGGGGGGTGTGAAATAGAAGCATACCACAGCCCATAGCTGCTGGTGTCCAGGAGATGCAAACATATTCTTTCAACAGCAAGCACACACACACACACACACACACACACACACACACACACACACACACACACACACACACTGTAAAGAAGCTATTTTCTTCCTGCAGGTAGAAAGTTTTACTGTGTGTGTGTGTGTGTGTGCGCGCGTGCATCTTGATGTCGAAAAGGGAAGTTCACAGCTGAGCAGATACACAAGAACATGAGTGTGTTATCAGTGCTGAGTGTGTGTGTGTGGGGGGGGGACCACACCCCATTCAAAAGTGTCAGCCTGAAGGGCTTCAGCACAAGTGCACACACACACACACACAGACAGAGTGAGCAAGTTCAGAATCTCTTTACAAACTGAGAATTGAAAGCAAGAGGCTGAAAGGAGGGGTTTGTGTTGAGACCCACAGAGACTCGATTTGGAAATGATGGCCAGAAGAATGAGAAAGGTGTGTGTGTGTGTGTGTGTGTGTGTGTGTGTGTGTGTGTCTAAAAGAAAGAAAAAAAATGCTGAAATTGAAAACACTCACATTCTTCCTGTCTTCTGTCTCTCTCTCACACACACACACACACACACACACACACACACACACACACACACACACACACAGCTAACTTCCACTTTAAGACTTCACACTCCATTTCCATATTAGGCACAGTCTGGTGGGTGTGGCCAAAATCATGAGCCATTTGCCCGGAGAGTTCTGCAGCACACACACACTTGTAGATGGTGTGTGTGTTTCAGTGAGGAGAGGTGTGGTGGAGGAGCGTGATACACACTAGACTTAAAGTTCTTCAGTCAGGAAAGGTTCAACCTTCAGCTTTAATGATCATATCATGATCAATGACGACGACACCCCCGTGTTTATAAATGTGTAAAATATCCAGCAGGTCCCACCACTGAGTTTGATAAAAATACTACAAAGCCTACAAATATTGAGAGCTGTAGAACACTCGATGTGTGTGTGTGTCCCACATGTGAGGAGTGCAGCTAAACTATTCAAAAATCCAATCTTTTGTGTTTAATAAACGGCAGGAAGGCCGCGGTGTGAGTGCGTTTCCGACGTCCCCGTGTTTATTCCAGTCCCAGCCCGTTTCATGGTGGACACAGTTGAACAGAGTGACCTCGACCTGCAACACGACCTGGACACATTTAGAGTTATGAAAGGGGCGGAGTCACACCTGGGCAGGGGTCACGTAGGGGTCACTGTCATCTCCCATTTACATTTACGGTGTTTATCAGACGCTCTTCTCCAGAGAGACGTCCATGTCCTGATCACAGGGACAGTCCCCCCTGGAGACTCTCGGTGGTGGTAGTGTCTCCCGGTAAAAAGGGCCGGTCTTGACTTCCCCCTGACTCCCGACCTCTGCTATGGGTTGGTGCGGTCTGCAGCCATTAAGGGGTGGGGCCAAGATCTTGTTTAGACTGTGAGTGGGTGGGGTTAGAATGTAGGAAAGCACCAATGGACAGGACTGAAAGGATTTCAGACGAATGATGGGCGGGGCTATGAGTTTGTGAAGTATTAGTGGGAGGGGCCAAGGTTTTCAGAGCAGGACAGGAACCTGTGTTCTGGCTACCTTGTCTGCACAGAAACACACTTTGTGCATTCTTTAGATTTTTCACATTCTTATACACACTGAAGGTAAATACTTCAGTATTCTCACACTCAGTCACACACACACACACACACACACACACACACACACACACACACGCTACATGTATTAAAGCTGAAAGTCAAACTCATCCACATGAATTCACTTCATGGCATTTCAAGAAAACCTGTTTGTGTGTGTGTGTGTGTGTGTACAGTGAAAGGAGTGGTAAACATTTGAGATTAAGGTTAGTCAATACACACAGATTATGAGCAGCCACCTCACACTACACTGCCCTTCAACACACACACACACACACACACACACACTCTGCAAGGACAGCTTGAAGGCTTATGGTGGTCCGGGGGTGAATTTTGCTGCAGGATCCATTCCTGTACATGTTGCGGAGATACAGGCTGGGAGCATACATCTTTTCAGTATCGTCTCATATCAAAAATATGGCTATTAAGTCTGGCCCAAGATGGCAGCAAATTTTAGGTCACAGATGAAAACTAACGAAGGAGAAAAAAAACAAATGAAATGAATGAGTGTTGGGCTCGTATGTGAGGGTTGAAAACAGATAGATAGAGGCTGTAGCGAGAGAAAAAGGCCATTAAGAAAGAGGGGGAATGAGTATGGGGAGTTAGTGAAAGTGAAAGTGACTGCTCTCGTCATTGTGAAACGCAGCACAGTACAACACAACGAAATTCAACCTCTGCGTTTCACCCACACACACGTGCAGCAGGGGGCAGCTATTGAAAGCGCCCCGGGGAGCAGTGACGGGGACGGTACCTTGCTCAAACGGTACCTCAGGGCAACCTACTGGTGAGGGAATCAAACCCACAATCTTCCAATCCGGGTAACTCCCTCACCAGTAGGACACCCCTGAGTTAGCGCTGGAATCTCGTGTTAAGTTTACAAACTACCACTAGCTGCTGCTCTAGGCTGTGGTGTAAATTAAGACTACATGCTAACGCTAAGTTATTTTGTAAAGTTAAGAACAGATGCTAAAGCTAATTTATCTTGTCAAGTTAAGACCCGATGCTAGTATTACCCTGTAAATTTAACCCTAACCCAAACTTCTTGTAAAGTTAATGGTGGGTGCCACCCTCCAATCGCACTTCCCCACCCTGGATATACATTTCTATTCAAAAAAAAAAAAGGGAGTGGTTAGGGAGTTGGCCCTGGATCAGAAGATTGTGGGTTCGATTCCCTCCCCAGTGGGTTGCCCTGAGGTACCCTTGAGCAAGGTACTGTCCCTGTCACTGCTCCCCGGGCTCTTTCAATAGCTGCCCACTGCTGCACTTGTGTGTATGGGTTAAATGCAGAGGTCCAATTTGGTTGTGGTTCACCGTGTGATGTGCTGTGACCTTGCAATGACCAGGGTTGTCACTTTCACTTTTAATTCAATAAAGGTGAATACCCCCAATTTTTAAAAAAATCACCCCGTAATTCAGCTGGGTTTGGTGTGAACGGCTTCAGATGTCTTCACAGGAATGGTGAATGGAGCCAGATGTCTATCTGGACCAACTGGTGAAGCTCTAAATGGCTCTGAATGTCTCTATGGGAAGAGGAACAGTCTATCAATGTCCCAGGACAGAACCTTTGAAGGAGCGTCAGGATGTCTGGTTCCATTAGCCCCCACTGTCTCTAGAAGAAACCCACCATCATTGGGTCGGAGCTGGTCCAACCTGCAGCCGTGCAACTCCGGTAGCGGCGCCTGCAGCACTGCACACACCGTTACACAAGTCTGCAGGATGTGGGCGGACCAACCTCTTCTATCAGTGATCCGAGGGCAGGCATCCAACCGAGACAGCGCGTCTTTGTCTCTGTCTGTCTGTCTCTCTCTGAATGTGGGCGTGCAAGGTTGACTGACTGTCAGTGAAGTTGATCTGAGCATGGTGTCCACTGTCACCTACATTTTTTTGCCGTCTCAACGCCCTGAGGGCTACGTCAGTGACATTGTCGTCTGGTATCCCTGACGAAGGGCGGGGGAACACTTTGATTACAGCCTTGTCAGGCACGCAGAAGGGACACAATGCTGGACGTGGCGAGAAAACCCCAGACAAAAGCCAAAGCCGGGGACACCGAACCCCTCCTCCCCGGCACGTTGAAGGGTGTCGTTCATGGCGGGACGAAGCAGCCATTCAGGGGAATGGAGGAAAAAGCAGCACACCTGCAGGATACTGATGGTGGTGGAGACTTATTAAGAGAGGGATTAGGAGACTGGGAGGGTGTGTATGGATGAAGGTGATCAGATCAGAGCAGACAGCTCCTCCTGAAAGGTCACAGCACAAGAGCATGACACACACACACACACACACACACACACACACACATGTCCAGCTTTCAGGGAGACTGATGTGAAGTTATTGTCCAGCAGGGCAGATATGGATATGGATATGTGTGTGTGTGTGTGTGTGTGTGTGTGTGTGTGTGTGCTGGGGGGGGTGAAAGGGGAACACAAAGAAAGGCACAAGCCCTGATGATTATACTCACCCGGGAGAAACGGGATGAAAAGACCGGGGACAGTTGATCCAGTGGGGTTGAGCACAATCACTCCAAGGTCTGGCCAGCGCAGAGACTCTTCCAGCCTCGTACTGTGTTCAGAGGTGATCAGAGCCGATCAGAACCATCGATTGGCCTCTGAAATGCAAAAGCTCGGATCCCGATAGCGCGCCACGACACACGCAGGACGGTGCCAACAGACCCGACGTTGGCACCAAGGGCAGATGTGGCCGGTAGAAGGTTCTGTTTTTTGCTCTTTTGCCCTGCTGAGGCCTCCTACTCTTCCTTCTCCTGCTCCCCTTTTCTCTCCTCCTCTCGGCAACGCTGGCCCTTTAAGAGTCAACACTTCCGTATTTAAATGAGGGCGGGGCCACGGCGCCTCCGCTCGTACCATTGGCAGGTGCAGGAACGCCGATCACGCCTCCTCGGCGCGGCGGTAATATATTCAGGAAGCACCAGCTCTCATTGGTCGTGCCGGGAGGACGTGGCCACGCCTGGTACACGTGCTGTTTGTCTCTCGCGGACGGGATGTGACGCGTCGAGAGTGTTTTATTTATTTATTTGTTTGTTTGTTTATTTTACATAATATTAAAAAAAATATTATTAATGCTTTTATTAATGCAATACTTTTATTTTCGTGGCCGAAAACAGTCGCATCTAAAACTCAGACGATGTCATTAAAAGACCTGTAAAGAACAGAAAGTGATCTCCATAAAACACTGTTTACTTAAAATGCTCAGATTTAGTCTAGAACAAAAGTGGATAAATGTAATCAAGTAATTGTGTGATTTCTTCAACAATAAATCTGAATGAACTGATATTTGATCGAATATATTTGAGTGAAGGGCGGTAAAAGGCCTGTTTTCATTTACATTATTGATCAGACACTCTTCTCCAGAGTGTCTCCATGTCCTGAGTACAGGGACAGTCCCCCCTGGAGACTCTCAGGGTTCAGGGTCTCAGGGACCCAGTGGTGGTAGTGCTGGAGGTGGGATTGAACCTGGGACCTCTTGATCAATAGTACCCACCACTAGACCACCACCACCCTGTTACAACTTATTACATTGCGTGTGTGTGTGATGTAATTCTAGTGACCGCGTGTAAGACGAGAGTGACCGGATGTTAGAGGAGAGTGACCGGATGTTAGAGGAGAGTGACTGGATGAGAACAGTGTTTGTAGTGGATCTGTCTTCAGTCTCTGAGTGTAAATCCGTTTCACTTACTGATCTGATTTAAACCTATAAATCCGGTGTCCTAGGGTTCAGGGACGAGGCTCCAGGACCAGAAGGTCGTGAGTTTGAATTCCAGACCAGCAGGTTGCTCTGAGGTACCCTTGTGCAAGGTACCGTCCCCGTCGCTGCTCCCTGGGTGCTTTAAATAGCTGCCCCCTGTTGCATGGTGTGAGTGTGTGAAATGCAGAGGCTGTATTTGAACGTGTCTCGCGATGATAGACACTTTCACTTTCACTTCAAAAGACCTGAGTCTGAGTCTGAGTCAGGAAAAGCAGGGCCGATAGAGGGCGCCGCTTCTGCAGGTTCTCCTGTGAAGTGTGTTAAAATGAAGCTCATTCTTCATCTGAATGAACCCCCATCTACCGGCTCATCACTCATCATAACCCTCGTCCTTATTTCCACTCAGTGTTCACTTTTAATATGAACATCCTTTGAGCTTATATAATACTCATCTCGGTTCTATTCTATTCTATTCTTTTCTATTCATGTCATTTTAATTTCTAGAATAAAGTGGCCAATGAGTGGAAGCACATAAAAGAAATGTCTCTAATAACCTGTGAAAAGACTGGAGCTTCTTTCTTTTAAGTCTTTCTTTTTGTTTCATGCTTCATTTTTAAATGTTATTTAATCTTATTTGATTATTGGTATAAAAAAAATTAATAATAATAAACACTGCTGCTCTTCACTCTGCCAACAACATGTGCTGCTTTGTTCTGTAACACTGTTCTGTAATGTTGTCTGTCTGTTGTCTGCTTAATACCTATACACCTAACCGCCCACTTAGATCCCAGAATAAAGATCTCCTAATTGTCCCTCCATAAATAAATGTATTGGAGCACGAGCTTTCAGTTCCAGGGCCCCTAGATTGTGGAACAGCTTGCCTGCTTCTGTACGGGATGCCGATTCAGTCTCAGTCTTTAAATCACGGCTGAAGACTTACTTCTTTAGTTTAGCTTACCCGCACCAATCACCATAGTGCACCATTACTAATGTCGCTGGTGCTGCTGTACATGCCATCGCACTGTTGTTTCATTTCTGTGTCTGTCACTACTGGATCCTGCTCATTACTGACCCCCTCATTCCATTTCTCTCCCCACATGTCCAGGGGGGCCCGCTGTGGTCATCACCTGAGCCCAATGCCGAGCTATCATCTGGTCTGTGTGATGCATCTGATGCGCCAAGGGACCCTGGCGGCTCATCGGTACCTGGAAGAAACTTGGGACTCCTCACTGATCCTGGAGTTTAAAACCAAACTAACTCTGTACTGTTAGTATACCCAAGGGGGTTGGGTAGCTGGTTGACCTTGGACCCTCAGAGGTTTTTTTTTTTCTCCACATAGTGGAGTTTTTGGTTCCTCTCCTCCGTAGTCGTCTGGCTTTAACATCCATCACTGTAACCTGTTCCACCATCCACCACCAATGTAAAGTGCCTTGGGGCAACTGTGTTGTAAAAGGCGCTACACAAGAATAAATTGAAATTGAAATTGAATTGAATTGTCTGTCTGATGTTGTCTGTCTGTTGTTGTCTGTCTGATGTCTGTCTGTCTGTCTGATGTCTGTCTGTTGTTGTCTGTCTGTTGTTGTCTGTCTGATGTTGTCTGTCTGTTGTTGTGTGTCTGATGTCTGTCTGTCTGTCTGGAGGGAGCGGGTGTGGACCATCACATGTCTGAGTGGATTATTGACTACCTCACCAATAGACCCCAGTATGTGAGACTCCAGGACTGTGTGTCTGAGGTGGTGGTCTGCAGCACTGGAGCCCCACTGGTCAGGAGCGGTTAGGGTGTCAGGCGCATGATCGGAGGATCAGAAGATTGTGGGTTCGATTCCCTCCCCAGTGGGTTGCCCTGAGGTACCGTCCCCATCACTGCTCCCCGGGCGCTTTCAATAGCTGCCCACTGCTGCACGGGTTTGAGTGTGCATGGGTAAAATGCAGAGGTCCAATTTCGCTGTGGTTCATGTGTGCTGTGCTGTGACCTCGCAATGACAAGGGTTGTCACTTTCACTTCACTTTCATGTTGTCTGTTTGATGTTGTCTGTCTGTCTGATGTTAATCTGTCTGCACTTGTTTGACTTGTCTTGTGTCTCATGTTGTGTCCTATGTTGGCCTGTGTCTCATGTTGTGTCCTATGTTGTGTTGTGTCTCTTGTTGTCTTGTGTCTCATGTGGTGTCTTGTGTCTCATGTTGTGTCCTATGTTGGCCTGTGTCTCATGTTGTGTTCTATGTTGTCTTGTGTCTCATGTTGTCATGTATCTCATGTTGTGTCCTATGCTGTCTTGTGTCTCATGTTGTGTCTCATGTTGTCTTGTGTCTCATGTTGTGTCCTATGTTGTCTTGTGTCTCATGTTGTAGAGTAGAGTAGAGTAGAGTAGAGTAGAGTAATCTTTTTATTATTATAATTTGGGCGTTACAGGGCTTTTATGTGTCTTGTTTCCTATGTTGTCCTATGTTGTCCTATGTTGTCTCGGTCCTGGAGGAAGGTTATTTGGTTTCACTGTGTTCTGTTTAGATGGCTGAAATGACAATACAAATCTGCTTGACTTTTTGACTTGAAAATTATTTGACATTTTATTGATTTTATTTCAATAATTTTTATGGTTAATTTCACTTTATTGTACAGGACGTGGTGTCATCTGCTGTCTTTTAGATTTGCTCTAGAAAAGTAAGAGATGACTTGCTTTGACTTTCTGTGTTCTGAAGTCTTTTAAATTATCTAGAAGCCTCTGCTCTGAGATCAGAGAACACAGATCTGTAAACACACCAACTGACCACCAGATGGCGCACCTTGAACTGGTGACTCTTCACTGAGGCCCAAAGTCAGAATTTCCACCAACATCTCTCCAGTTAAACCAGCTAATCTTTTGCTTTAAAAGTCCTGTTAATAAAAGTCCTCCAAGAAGAGAAAGTGAGAGTGACTATTCTCATCACTGGGAGAAACCAAATTAAACAATAATTACCACACGATAGCCTCTCCATCACTGCTGACCAGGTGCGGTGTCAGCTGAGGAAGTTGAAGCACAGGAAAGCCACAGGTCCGGATGGCATCAGCTCCAGCCTGTTGAGGGACTCTGCAGATCAACTCTGTGAGGTTATCACCTACATCTTTAACCTCAGCCTCAGCCTGGAGCGTGTCCCCATTCTGTGGAAGACCTCATGCCTCGTTCCAGTCCCCAAGACGTCGCACCCCAAGGAGCCAAACCACTTCAGGCCTGTTGCCCTCACCTCTAACCTGATGAAGGGTATGGAGAGGATTATCCTCCATCACCTTCGTCCACTGGTCAGGAGGGACTTGGACCCGCTGCAGTTTGCATACCAGCCGCACATTGGGGTGGATGACGCTGTCATCTACCTGCTGCATCGGGCCCTCACTCACCTGGAGAGTGGCAAGAGCACTGTGAGAGTCATGTTCTTTGACTTTTCCAGTGCTTTCAACACGATCCGGCCTTCAGTTCTGAGGGGGAAGCTGGAGGGAGCGGGTGTGGACCATCACATGTCTGAGTGGATTATTGACTACCTCACCAATAGACCCCAGTATGTGAGACTCCAGGACTGTGTGTCTGAGGTGGTGGTCTGCAGCACTGGAGCCCCACAAGGAACAGTCCTCGCCCCCTTCCTCTTCACCCTGTACACGGCAGACTTCAAACACAACACGGACACCTGTCACCTGCAGAAGTTCTCTGACGACACCGCTATTGTTGGTCGTGTGTCGGAGGGGAATGAGCAGGAATACAGGGGGGTCATCAGTGACTTCGTCAGATGGTGCAATCAAAATCATCTGCGCATCAATGCCAGCAAGACGAAGGAGCTGGTGATTGACTTTCGCAGGAAGTCACCCCCCATCACACCGGTGGACATCCAGGGTTTGTGCATTGAAATGGTGGAGGAGTACAAATACCTGGGTGTCCACATCAACAATAAACTGGACTGGTCCACTAACTCTACTGCTCTGTACAAAAAGGGCCTGAGTCGTCTCCACCTGCTAAGGCGGCTGAGGTCCTTTGGAGTAAACAGAAATCTCATGAGGTCCTTCTGTAACTCTGTGGTAGCGTCGGCTGTTTTTTACGCTGTGGTCTGCTGGTGTGGAAGAGTCGCAGTGAGGGACAGAGGGAAACTAAACAAACTGGTCAAGAGGGCCAGCTCTGTCCTGGACTGGCCGCTCAAGTCCATCGAGCAGGTAGGGGAGGAGAGGATGTTGTCCAAACTAACATCCATCATGGACAACATCTCCCACCCCCTACACGAGACTGTACGAGCACTGAGCAGCTCGTTCAGCAGCAGACTGTTACACCCGCAGTGTAAGAAAGAACGCTACCGCAGGTCATTCCTACCTGCTGCAATAAGACTCCACAATTCATCATCATAACATTTCATTACTTGTTTATTATTATTATATATTATAATATATTATATATTATTGTATGTTATTATTATTATTAATACTGTATTGTTTATTATTTATTATTATTATTATCATTATTACATTTATTTATTATTACATTTACATTTATATTTATTTTTTGCTACTTGTTTACTTATATTTATAATTTATTAAAAACTTATTTATTACCGTGTATTATTACTCTTGTAGATATGTATATGTATATATATATATACGGAAAGATAGATAGATATGTAGATATATAGATAGATAGATAGATAGATAGATAGATAGATAATTTATAATTTATTGTTTATTTATTTATAGCTCCTCTACTTTTTCTCCTGTACTTGTTCCTCTTTCTCTATATCTTTATATTTTTTTATATATTTTTTCTTTTATGTCTTTACACCTGTTACTTTTATAAGAGCCCTGTAACGCCCAAATTTCCCATTCGTGGGATAATAAAAGATCACTCTACTCTACACACTCTTTATCCAGAGGGGCTCTCATTTCTTAACTGCAGGGACAGTCCCCTCCTGAAGACACTTGAGGTTCAGGGTCTTGCTCAGGAACCCGATGGTGGTGGATTTGAACCTGCAATTGCTCAGTGTGTAGATGAGTATCCTACCACTAGACCACCACCTCTGCAGTTCTGGTCTTGGATTCAAACACACGATCTTCTGATCCGGGGGCCTCGTCCCTGAACATCGGACCCCTGCTTTGGGATTAAAGTTAAACCTAGCTGTGTATCTTATTTTAACATCCTGATAATTTTACTATGAGAAAAAATATTGGGACATAAAGAAATAAATGTAAGAAGGAATTCTTCAAGTATGTGATAAACTAAAAATAAATCTTGAATGGGGAAAAAAACTACTCAAGATTGGGACAAGTGGCAGATAATGGATGGATGGATGGATGGATGGATGGATGTCTGTTTTCACTAAACAAATACTTTTACAAAAATTGAAATGTTTTAAAATTTAAAAAGTAATCATTGAATATTCAATAAAATATAATAATATGTTAAAGCCTAAAAATTATAATATGTAATATGTTTTAAATATTTAAACTTATTTAATTGTGAGTTCAATGAACGGTTCAGGTTCTCGCCGCGTTATTGGTCCGTTCATCTGTTCGACCCGCCTCCTTTCTCAGTTCTGCACCGGTGATTGGCTGTGGGGCCCGTCAAGAACAAGTGCGGGCTTTTCTGTGTCCTGATCCCCTCGCGCCGCGGGCGAGTCTCGCAGGAGGAGCGGGCTGTTCAGCATCATGGCTCTCTTCCACCTCTTCTTCTGGATTTCGCCTCTGCTTTCCGGAGCCGAATGACCCCAACGGTCGGATTCATTTCCAGTTTGAGCGTCAGACTGAGGAGGACCCCGAGTTATGTCTCTTCTCTGTGTCCGAGGTGAGACGTCCACACCTGAGGACAGGGTTAAGTGTGGGTTTGAGACTCGGGCCGCAGGGGTGCTCCCCTCTGTGTTCAGGAGATTCACCTTTTAAACACTACGGAGGCGCCGGCACGATCCAGGTCCAGACAGCAGCAGATCCGCTCCGGGGTTCGGCTCCGACCGCCCGGGCTCCGCGGGGAGCTCCAGCAGCCGGAGCGGAGCTCAACGCCGCTGGAGCGAAACCCTGGACTGGATTTAGGTCTGGACCCGGATCTCCCACCTGTACCCCGCACCGCGTCCAGAGTCCGAGGGAGCAGTCCGCACAGGTGGACCCGGTCCTGGGCTGGAGTAGCAGCTTCCGGATCTGGATTTCCCACCTGTCCCTGTGTGTGTGCGTGTGTGTGTGTGTGTGTGTTTTCATATATTAGCGGACTGGACTAGGCTCAAAGAAAAACTCAACTCTCTAAAACAAAAAAAAACAGCTACAGAAAACCTAAAGTGAAGTGAAAGTGACTACTCTACATACAGCACACAGTAAAACAAACGAGCAGAAAAAAATCCACCCTCTGTATTCAACACACACCAAAAAGAAAACTCCCACAAAACTCACTAAAAAACTCACTAAACTGTAAAACTCCTCTCACTGAACACACACACACACACACACACACACACCGTGTAAAAAGTGAGTAGATTGAGGAGGATGGAGTGGTGGATTCCAGTGGTGGTGCTGGGGGATGGAATCAGTGTAATCCTCCGGCCATCTGGTGCTGTGTGTGTGTGTGTGTGTGTGTGTGTGTGTGTGTGTGTGAGGACATATATCTACATCCTCATTTACCTCCTGTTTGATCCACTTGTAAAGAATCCACGGAGTCTTTCTCTCAGATCTGAACTCTCTCTCACACACACACACACACCCTGATGACTTCTTAAACTCAGTTCTCTCTCTCTCTAAACTTGGCTCCTTTTAAACTCAGTTCTCTCTCTCTAAACTCGGCTCCTTTTAAACTCAGTTCTCTCTCTCTAAACTCAGCTCCTTTTAAACTCAGTTCTCTCTCTCCCTCTCTCTAAACTCGGCTCTTTTTAAACTCAGTTCTCCCTCTCTCTAAACTCGGCTCCTTTTAAACTCAGTTCTCTCTCTCTCTCTCTCTCTCTCTCTAAACTCGGTTCTCTCTCTCCCTCTCTCTAAACTCGGCTCCTTTTAAACTCAGTTCTCTCTCTCTCTAAACTCGGCTCCTTTTAAACTCAGTTCTCTCTCTCCCTCTCTCTAAACTCGGCTCCTTTTAAACTCAGTTCTCTCTCTCTCTAAACTCAGCTCCTTTTAAACTCAGTTCTCTCTCTCCCTCTCTCTAAACTCGGTTCTCTCTCTCCCTCTCTCTAAACTCGGCTCCTTTTAAACTCAGTCCTCTCTCTCTCTAAACTCGGCTCCTTTTAAACTCAGTTCTCTCTCTCCCTCTCTCTAAACTCGCCTCCTTTTAAACTCAGTTCTCTCTCTCCCTCTCTCTAAACTCGGCTCCTTTTAAACTCAGTTCTCTCTCTCTCTAAACTCGGCTCCTTTTAAACTCAGTTCTCTCTCTCTAAACTCGGCTCCTTTTAAACTCAGTTCTCTCTCTCTCTAAACTCGGCTCCTTTTAAACTCAGTTCTCTCTCTCTCTAAACTCGGCTCCTTTTAAACTCAGTTCTCTCTCTCTCTCTAAACTCGGCTGCTTTTGAACTCAGTTCTCCCTCTCTCTAAACTCGGCTCCTTTTAAACTCAGTTCTCTCTCTCTCTAAACTCGGCTCCTTTTAAACTCACTTCTCTCTCTCTCTAAACTCGGCTCCTTTTAAACTCAGTTCTCTCTCTCTCTAAACTCGGCTCCTTTTAAACTCAGTTCTCTCTCTCTCTAAACTCGGCTCCTTTTAAACTCAGTTCTCTCTCTCTCTAAACTCGGCTCCTTTTGAACTCAGTTCTCTCTCTCTCTCTAAACTCGGCTCCTTTTGAACTCAGTTCTCTCTCTCTCTCTAAACTCGGCTCCTTTTGAACTCAGTTCTCCCTCTCTCTAAACTCGGCTCCTTTTAAACTCAGTTCTCCCTCTCTCTAAACTCGGCTCCTTTTAAACTCAGTTCTTTCTCTCTCTAAACTCGGCTTCTTTTAAACTCAGTTCTCTCTCTCTCTCTAAACTCGGCTCCTTTTAAACTCAGTTCTCTCTCTCTCTAAACTCGGCTCCTTTAAACTCAGTTCTCTCTCTCTCTCTCTAAACTCGGCTCCTTTTAAACTCAGTTCTCTCCCTCTCTCTCTAAACTCGGCTCCTTTTAAACTCAGTTCTCTCTCTCTCTAAACTCGGCTCCTTTTAAACTCAGTTCTCTCTCTCTCTAAACTCGGCTCCTTTTAAACTCAGTTCTCTCTCTCTAAACTTGGCTCCTTTTAAACTCAGTTCTCTCTCTCTCTAAACTCGGCTCCTTTTAAACTCGGTTCTCTCTCTCTCTAAACTCGGCTCCTTTTAAACTCAGTTCTCTCTCTCTCTCTCTCTCTCTCTCTCTAAACTCGGCTCCAAGCGTGAAATCTGGTTTTTGAGGGATATGTGGGTTTAGAGGACGATGCTGATCATGACTGTGTTTATTTCTGAAGATCTGCAGTATTTTATTGTTTTATCTTCAGCAGGCAGTGATGTTTATGGGTTTATTCTAATCTCTCTCTCTCTCTCTCTCTCTCTCTGTATGTCACTTTCAGTGAAAAAGGCAAAACTCCAGGGACCTCCAGGTAAGAACTCCTCTTCTGGAAGGACCTGAGATTCTCCCTGACCTTAATCTGACACACTTGTGTGTGTGTGTGTGTGTGAGAGAGAGATTCAGTACACCTGTCTGTATTCTAATACACTCGGCACCAGCCGTTCAGCGGATCAGGATCTGGATTAGAGCTGAAGTCCACCTGAGAGAAAAATACGCATGTGGATTGGTGGTGGGATGGTCCTCCCTCTCCCCCATCACTCAGTATAACTGTCCCCTCTCTCTCTGGGTGTGTAGGGTGGTCCTCCCTCTCCCCCATCACTCAGTAGAACTGTCCTCTCTCTCTCTCTGGGTGTGTAGGGCGGTCCTCCCTCTCCCCCCTCACTCAGTAGAACTGTCCTCTCTCTCTCTCTCTGGGTGTGTAGGGTGGTCCTCCCTCTCCCCCATCACTCAGTAGAACTGTCCTCTCTCTCTCTGGGTGTGTAGGGTGGTCCTCCCTCTCCCCCATTACTCAGTAGAACTGTCCCCTCTCTCTCTGGGTGTGTAGGGTGGTCCTCCCTCTCCCCATCACTCAGTATCCTTGTTTACTTTTTCTAGACTCCACAGCTCCCTTTGCTGGCTATTCTGAGTGTCCGCAGCTCAAGGCTGAAATGAAACGGTTGTTTTGATGATTGATTGACTTTAACCTTAGTCTCTGTGTGTGTTTGTGTGTGTGTGTGTGTGTGTGTTGTAGAGAAGTTTAATGTGTACGTGACGCTGAAGGTTCAGAATGTGAAGAGCACGACGGTTACAGTGCGTGGAGATCAGCCATGCTGGGAGCAGGACTTCATGTTGTGAGTATCTCACACACACACACAATGGATGGGATTATTTATGTCGGTTTAAGTGTTTCTTTCTTGGATCTTGTTCAGATTTATCAATGGGGTGTTAATAGCCATTTGCTCCCAACATGTTGCTGTAGAAGCTGCGATTGTAGCTTCTAAACCTTCTGCATTGTGGTCTACAGCCATATATCCTCACTGAGCACCAAAGCAAAAATAAATGAAAATACAAATATGAGGTGTCCTATATTAACCACAATAAACTGCAAACTTTTTATTGTAATAAACTGGTCTTGTCTGTTTGCAGTAGCTGATGAGTTCCCTCGTTGGCGGTACTGTGTTTGTTCTCCACTGGAGAGATGCTCTGAAGCCCATTTCTCTCGATTGTCCATTTGCCATTTCTTTGTGTCCAGGTTTTTCGTTCTCTCATGTCCCCATTCCTTCTAAACTGATTCAGGAGAAGTGTGACGTGCAGCAGTGCTGCATAAAGGCTGTCATTTTACTTTATTTGAACCAGTTATGATGGTGTGAGTGGTTCCTGACATCCGTCACCTCCAAACACAGAGGTGTGGGAAAAATACACCAAATGTAATGCTTCTTTATGTTTTTTTTTGACTGAAGCAATGAATAGGTCTTAAAATATAACAAGACAGCGTTCCCCTCGGAATCCAGCATCTTTCTGTGCAGTTGCTGAATAATAAACCCTAAAACGCTCAGATTTCCAGCCTTATACGCTATCCTTGTTTAGCTCCACGGCCTTGGTTTCTCCAGAAGGGTGGAGGAACGGAGCCTCTTTTAAAGGATGTTTTCACCAGATCTCCGCTGTGGTTTAGGGAGGTTGATGACATTTGGACGACAGAATGAAACAGTCACTGCGGCATCTAGTCACCCTTTACCCTCTGTTTAGCCACCATATTAAAAATAAAGCAGTTTGTGCTTCGTGTTTTTAGAAAGTACTGTTTTTTTTTGATGATGATATGGATGGTGTTCCTCAGTTCCCAGCAGAGTCAGAAGGACAGTATGTTAAGCCCTGCAGGCCAGTGTTTCAGCTTGGATTATGGCCCTCCCACGTCCTCGCAACAGCAGGTTAAACCCCTCAGATTAGAGAGAGAGAGAGGCAGAAAGAGGGATGGACACAGAGAGAGAGGGAACGTGATGCGAGCAAAGAACAAATAAAAATCGCTCTGGAAAATCATGAATAAAATTGGGATCATGGATTATGATCCATTAATAACAGACAAACGAGGCCTAAATGGTATGAAACTTTATGTACATGGGTTCAGATAAGTGAAGGAGCTCCAGCTCTAGCTGAGGGTTAAACAGCCATTAACACACGCTGTTGACTTTATCAGCACCTGTCCTGCTCAGCTTCTGCACTTTTAGACATTTTCATTTCATTCCATTTTTCGTTTTTAGTGTTTAATGTTCACACAGAGCTCTTCACACTGTGCTGCTGCTTCCTCACTTTGAAGCTGCTTCGGATAAAAGCGGCTTCTTAACGAGTGGAAATGTCTTTCTGCAGCCGATGAATCTAAAAGAGCAAATGTGTGAGGTTCTTGATCCACTCTTGGTTCAGAGCATCCTGGTTCCTTTTGATCAGCAGTGCTTGTTAATGAGTGAGCAGCCCTGATGTTTCTGGAGGGACTGAACGTACGTCATGCTGTCGGTGCAGAGGTTCAGATCTGGGCTGCTGCAGGAGATTAAATCTGCTCCGGATTTAAGAGGCTTAGATTTGGAGAGAAGAGAGCGCTTGGACGTGATGAATAAAGGAGGAGTTCACATGCGGTCAAAAATATAGAAATCGCATCCCGAACGTGCTGAAGGACCAGCTATGTTATACAGGTTTGAGACAGTAGTGAGACCAGCTACAGTCCTGGGCAAAAGTTTGAGGCAGGTGTGAAAAATGCTGTAAACAGAACGCTTTCAGAAATGGAAGTGTTCATCATTTATCTTCATCAATCAACAAAATGCAGTGAATGAACAAAAGAGAATCTAAATCAGATCAATATTTGGTGTGACCACCCTTCGCCTTCAAAACAGCATCAGTTCTTCTAGGTACACTTGCACACGGTTTTTGAAGGAACTTGGCCGGTCGGTCGTTCCAAACATGACTGTGTTTCTCCTCCGTGTGACATTGATGATCACCAGTACCTGTTTGGTAAAACTGGTTGATTAGACACCGACTATAATCCTACAGAATCCCTGACTGTGTGCAAGTGTACCTAGAAGAACTGATGCTGCTCTGAAGGTAAAAGGTAGAAACACCAGATATTGATCTGATTTAGATTTTTCTTTTGTTCCTCACTTTGCATTTTGTAAATTGATCAAAATGAACAATCATTATTGATATTTCTGAAAGCGTTCTGTTCACAGCATTTTTTCACTCCTGCCTAAAACTTTTGCACAGTGCTGTGTGTTATACTTGCTTCTCTCACTTTGTCTCCGAACTATCCAAACTGAGCTGTCCATTATTCCTAATCCTATCCGTCCTCGTCCCTCTTGATACAAATTTTAGCATCTTTAACTCTGATGCCTCCAGCTCTACTGCCTGCCATTTCATCATCTTCTCCAACCTTATAGCTGGTCTCACTACCGTCTCCATCCCGTATAACATAGCTAGTCTCACTACTGTTTCCAACCTGTATAACATAGCTTTTCTGACTACCATCTCCATCCTGTTTAACATAGCTAGTCTCACTACCGTCTTGAACCCGTATAACATAGCTGGTCTGACTACTGTTTCCATCTCACATAAAATAACTGGTCTCACTACCGTCTGGTCTCACTAACCCTAACCCTAACCCATATAACATAGCTGGTCTGACTACTGTCTCCATCCTGTATAACATAGCTGGTCTCACTATTGTCCTGTAAACCTTCCCTTTCACTCATGCTGGTACGTGTCTGCCACAGATCACTCCTGTCACTCTCCTCCACCCATTCCAACCTGCCTGCACTCTCCTCTTCTCCTCTCTTCCACACTCGCCGTTACTCTGAACTGTTGACCCTGAGTATTTAAACTCCTCCCCCTTCACCTCCTCTACTCCCTCCATCCTTACCACTCCACTGTCCTCCCTTTCATTCACACTCATGTATTCTGTCTTTGCCCTACTCACTTTGATTCCTCTCCTCTCTAGAGCAGATCTTCATCTCTCCAGGTTCTCCTCAAGCTGCTCCCTACTCTCACTGCAGATCACAATATCATCAGAAGCATCATCGTCCACAGAGACTCCTGTCTCACCTCGTCCCTCAACCTGTCCATTACTATTGCAAACAAGAATGGGCTCAGAGCTAATCCTTGATGCAATCCAAACCAAAAAGATAAACCACGTATACAAATACATCTCACCAGCAATTCATCAGACTTTCAACACCTGTGCAGTACCAGGATCTCAAGGTCAGATGGGTAGACACTAATTGCCATAATATGTGCAACATGGCACCACAGCGAGTGGTTCTGTGTTCTGTGGTTCTGTGGAGTGGGCATGTTGTCCCCGTGTGTTTTACTTCAGGAGATCCGATTTCCTCCCACTGTCCAACGACATACAAATCAGGTGGACTAGAGATAAACCGTAGGTGTGGGTGTGTGATGGTGTCTGCCCTGTGATGGACTGCCGACCTGTCCAGGGTGTGTCTCTGCCTTTCTCCTTGTGAGAGCTGGCCTACCAAAGGTTGATTAGTTTAGCTGTTATTCATGATGAAAGAAATCTGCTTCAATTACACTGTGAAAAAACAGCAGCCGAAATATGTTTTAATATGTTTTTTAGGAATTAAACTTTGTGTCTTTCATCAACAATTGAACAACAAATGGACGTTTTGACTTGAATTGTCTCTAATTGATCTTGTGGAAGTGTGGAAGATATTTCTCAATTTTTAACACATCCATTGATTGGTTTTCTCAGCGAAACCAACCGTTTGGATCTGGGGCTGGTGGTGGAGCTCTGGAATAAAGGCCTGATCTGGGACACCTTGGTGGGGACGGCCTGGATCCCCCTAGACACTGTCCACCAATCAGACACGGTAGGAGCACACAAATGCGTTTTTTGGGGCTCAAATTTGAACACAGTACAGCAGGCAATGGTGTGTGTGTGTTTGTGTGAGTGTGAGTGTGTGTGTGTGTGTGTGTGTGTGTGTGTGTTCATTCTGCTGTAGGGCAATAGGTTTTTTTTTTAAAGTGTCCCGAGTGCTCCCTGTCCTTATCAATAATTCATGGTCACGTCTTGAATTTATCGCGAGGTTTATCTCTTTCACTTTCTTTCTTTCACTCTTCTGTGCCCCTCCTTTCCTCCTTTCCTCTTTTCTTTCTTGTTTTATTTTTAAAGTGAATACTTGTAATTAACTGAGAACAATCCTCTTTATAGCAATGTTAGAAATTCATTGTCAGGGTTGGAGGGAAATGTGTGAGTGAGTGAATGCTAGAACAAAACTGAATTTTATTTTTAGCACAGAACACGAGACAGGGACAACGGGACTGTGAACATAAAACTAACCCATACAGACAACAGGCAAGACTCAAAACAGCTCAGAACCACAAAACCAACAGGGAACCAGCAAAAAACCGACTCAAACGCGAGGTACTAGGACCAAAAAGAATAAAAGGTTGCCTGACATAAGGACGAGACATAACTGAACCACAGCTGAGCAGGTACGCGACTACGAGAAGGACCAAATCCCATGCCAGCAGCTTGTCCTGAGCTTCCCTTCATCAAGGTACCAGTCCCATCGCTGCTCCTTGGGTGCTGGATACTGCTCGCAATGACAGATACTTTCACTTCACATGGCCAAAAAAAACTTAGAACTGGGACAGAGAGAAGACCTAACATGTTGGCCAGGACTCTAAATAATATTGGAAAAAAAGAAATGTAAAAGATTCATGTTCTCTGCACCTGCAGGAGGGTTCCGGGGAGTGGATCTCCTTAGACTCTGAAGTCTTGATGAAAGCAGATGAAATTTATGGCACTAAAAACCCCACGCCTCACCAGGTTCTGCTGGACACTCGCTTCGAGCTTCCCTTTGGTAGGACCTCTTATCAGTCTGAAGCTCAGGGGGTGGGGGGTGTATTTGTATTTAAGAATTTGGTGGAGATTGGAAACTCAGGTCACAAATTATCTATCAATTTAACAAATTCATCAACTTCTTAAAGGCTGTCTGAACTCAACAGTCATGTAGATGTTGAGAAGCCTCAGCTGCTCATCTGGACAATCCACACTTCAACACTGGCCCATCACAAACATGTAATCTTAAATTTACATTTACAGCATTTAGCAAATGTAACTTCCTTTTCCTAATTACAGGGACAGCCACAAAGCATCTTCAGTTCTGGGTTTTACTAGGATCCCAGTGGTGGTGCTGAAGGTGGGATTTGAACCTGCAAGCTTCCATAGACCAGTATCCAACCACTAGACCAGCACCTCCTCTAAAATGTTTATGAAAAAATCTAACTTTAGTTTCTCAGGCTATACGTTAGCTTCTGACTGCATATAACCCGTTGCTCTGTGATTGAAGAACGTTATGGATTATCTAGTGAGATTTGAGAATTGTGCTAAGGTGTACACAATGGTCAGAAAGGCTCAAACAGTAACATTTTACTGGTGATGAGAAATACAGTGGTGCGTCAAAGTCTTCAGCCCCTCATTTCTTCATGGTTTCTAGACTTTTCTTTCTTTAGTGTGTTGTTGAGGAACAGTTCTCCAGTACGTCCTGAAGGACAGTGTTGTTGTCTCTCATGTTCAGTCCAGTCTCTGTACCTGAGCAGTTCTCCAGATCTTCCTGAAG
>CM029390.1:152500-186692 GCA_017165825.1 Hepsetus odoe | reverse complement strand
CCAAGCCCTTACCATGCCTTGCAACCTGCTATCTAAACTGTCCCCTGCCTTGCAACTCACTAGCAAGCCTATCCCAAGGCCTATTACTCATTGTTACTCAGTATGTAACAAGCTAGCTAGATATTAACTATTAACTAACTAAGCTAATTAGGTGGTTAAGTGCTTGTTAGCAGCCAGCTGGCTAATTCTCTGTTAAATAAAGAGACGGTTTGTGCTTTAGCATGCTGCTGCCAGGTTAAAGCACTATATAGCCGGTAACTACCTGCACTGTTAGAAGACTCACAAATAGCTAATCACTGTAATGTGATTATTTGTGATTGTGATCCCACACACACCGTCCAGCAGGGGGCAGACATATCCTGCACCCGGGGAGCAGTGATGGGGTCTTCTGAAAATGGGGCCCAGTCCTTAAACACTACACCCTTTCAGCCAGTAAATCAAAACCAATGTCCAGAAAACTAGAAGGAAACAACAGGAGACTGAAGCTTCACATCAGCCACACTCAGAGGCTTCGTTAAACATTCAGAGCTTTCACAGAACAGAGACAGGACGGGGGTGGACCTTTCTAAAAGCTGCTTCTGAAACAAAAGCCAGAGTGACGAATGCCAGTCTGTGACTCATGTCACGCTTTTGTCAGCCTCTTAAAGATGGATATCATCCATAAATAAAGTGATGTATGAAAATGGTGCTTAAATGCAACAACTGAATGAGCTCCAATTGAAACCTATTGGAAAATAAATTTTCATGCCATCTTTGTCCCATTTCATTCTTTAAAGAGACATGCATGATGTCTTTTTCCAGTTTTGAGCAATAACTTAGGCCAGTCGTTTATATAATGCTAGTTGATGGACATAGAGCCAGATCTTCCTGAAGGACAGTGTTGTTGTCTCTCATTTTCAGTCCAGTCTCTGTACCTGAGCAGTTCTCCAGATCTTCCTGAAGGACAGTGTTGTTGTCTCTCATCTTCAGTCCAGTCTCTGTACCTGAGCAGTTTGATAGTTTTGTGTTGGTTAATCCACAGAGTGATCTACATCTGATCTACGCTTCAAGCAGAACAAAGCGTCTAACTGAAGACATGAAGCAGTGAAGAACCAGGTGTAGATTACTGCTGAGGGGGTGGAATGTCTTTATCTAGTATTGTATCTTTAGGAAAACTTTGAGAACATTTACTCCCATTTCTTTCATTTAATCAACTCAGTATGACAAAGATGGCCAGAAAATAGTAGTTTTGCACCAACAATATTGTTTACTTTTCTTTACAAAATATAAAGAAATGAGGAGCTCAGGACTTGCACAGTGCTGTAGATTAAAACAAGCACCAAGGCAGCTCTTTGTGGATTTCAGCTGGGCTGCAGTCAGCCTGCCCAATAGGAGAAGAATTCAGGAGAATATTTGTGCTCAAGTCTTGCTACTTAATGAAAAACGGTCGCTGTGATCATTTTCCTGAGTTCAAATGAAGACCGTGTCCACTTCTCTGGGACGTGTGTTTGGGTTAATGTGAAAGGCTGGATGCTTTTCTTGCCGAAAAGCCTCTCAGCTCATGCCATATTTACGAGTTTGAACAGGGGGCGTTATTGCCGTATGGCTGGACATGGGAATATTAGAGTGAGAACAGGCGATGGAAAGAGGGACGTAGCTCCTGCTGGATGAGCAGTTTCTGCAAGTCTTTTAATTTTGTTGCTTCTGCAGACATCCCGGACGACGAGGCCCAGTACTGGACGAGAAAGCTGGAGCGAATTAACACGATGATGATTCATGATGAGGTAAAAAGATTTCCTCCCCCTTCTTGTCAGACAAGAAATGTTCAAGAAATGAACAAATGATCCAGTGAACTGATTTTAGATTCAGGTTTTTAGACACACCCTTCGACAAGGGGCCACACAAACCGTCTTTAATAAATACAGGCACAGGATCTTTACCAGCAGAGCTCAGGCCAGACTGTTTATTTACACCAAATGGTGATTTCTGTAGTAGTCAAATGTTATTTGAACCTAGTTTAACTGCAGGTTCCACCTGAAAACAAATTTTTGAAGAGGTCCATCACACAGTGATGTCTTTGTCTCCTCCTGTCGAGGGTTCTTGGTCCTGACGGAGCAAAAAAACAGTCAGTACAAGGAAAAAACTGATATTTTTCAGAAATGGACTGTTGGGTCTTATTTTGTACAGTATCTGCTGCAAGAAGAAGCCCAGAGGAGGCCACTACCCTCCATCCCTTCTCAGTGCTGTGAGTATATTTCATTATTATCCAGTGTTTTTCACAGCATGTGATACATTTTTAGGAAAAATATTTTTTATTGTTTTGATTTCTGATAAGTGTTCTAGATTTAAGGACACACAGTCTTTTCCCTTTTCCTTCATGAAGCATAAGGTACAAGTACTGCACCTTCCTTCGAACGTTTCTGAAATATATGCAATAATTTTTTATTTACCTCAGCGTATGACATGCGATAGCCTTTTGCTGAACCACTGGAGGGCAGCAAATGACTTTCAGTCCTCCCTGAAACTCTGACTTATCGATGGTTTAAGGCTCTTTTTGCAGGGACTTTGCTTTAACTGCTTACTTCTAGTAGTTCCACTTTATTTTTTGCTGCGCTCGGCCCTTCATTTCTTTCTTCACCGTGCGTCAGCGTCCAAGACGTCTTTTTCAGAGCCACAGTGAAGAGCATCCAGAATGGTTGCCTGTCATTTCCTTTAGTTTGGAGTCAGATCTTTTCGGAAAGGGCTGACGGTTGCTTTTGGCATGAATGCGATGTTAACAATGGTGATGGGCTGCTGTTTTTACACATGGAACTTTCCTTCACTTGCTCAGGCAGCTGGACCTACTTTGGATGGAGTGAACAAAAGAGTAGGTACTTCCCCAAAGTGTGTCCATTAGTCACTTCATCTGAGGTCAATCTGTCTGTTGGTTTGCCATCTGTGTCCACTGCATGTGCTGCAAGAGAATGTCCCAGAAATAATGAGACCTCTCATGTCTCGCACTCTGTCTTTCACATTTCACTTTTTTTTTCTTTTTTTTTGACTAACAGCCGTGCATGACTCCTTAAAGCAAACCAATCACTCACTTTTTCATCTGTGGTAAAACCCAAAATGCTAACGTTGTTCAGGTTAAAAGTGACCATACTAGGGCCTGATTTAGAGGAAAAGTCGAATGTGATTTTTGCCCTTTAAATTTTAACGTTTTCATTGATTTATCATCAAAAAGTATCAAATTTTGAGGTTTGAGTGTGAAAGGTAATGCACGAGACTAATTTTAATTTAATGTGGAACGTCATTCAAACTGCAGCCCTGCTGATTATAATGTAAAACCCTTGTAACTGTAAAACAATGATCAGCCCTAGACTGTGCTAACAGGACTTGCTGTCTATTCACGTTAGTATTTTGGATGGAAATCTCCCTTTTTTCTCAGAGGAGGGGGAAGGAAACACTTTTGGCACACTTTGCAGTTGAAGATAAGTGTTTATACTGTGTATATTAGAAAACATGTCCATGTTCACACTGATTAGATAGATTACAAAAGGGCACCTCACACTCTTCTGTCTGGTTCCATGCATGTTTTTTTACAATTTGGGACGGAAGACAAAATAGCATTCTGGATATTGGAGGGTTCTATAGACATTATTGCATGTGGTTCTAGCTGTGGAAGATCATGATAGTGCAGTGGAGGACAGAGACAGCGACTGCCGCAGTGAGAACAGCCGTCCTCCACGTTATCACACCACGGCCCAGCCCAACTCCTCGGTACACCAGTACCCCGTGGGTCGACGTCCACTTCTTCACCACGTTGTGTCCATGGAGTCTGGAGCAGACTCTGTTCACAGCTTCGGCCTGGACCACAGGGAAGGAAGGGGACATAGGTAGAGAGACATGCATCACCTCATAAACATAACTCTGAAAGACATCTGTATTAATTCCAGCTCAACTTGTATAAAAGGCAGCCTCATGCATTTCCAGCTGATGTTTTTGCTCTATAGATCATTCCTTTTCACTTCCCCCTCCTGGGTCTAGGGTTACTTTTATTTAAATTTTATTTTCTTTATTATTTCTCAAGTGTTTATTTGATCATTTTGTCTGTTTCTTCTTTCTGCACATTCATTTTCTTCTATGCTGTATTGCACGTTTTTACTACAAAAGACCTTCAGACATGAGGATTATACCTGTAGATTCAGGCATGGGGGTGGAGGACTGGGAGACTAAATACAAACTCAGTGACATCTTGGATGACTATCTAGAGCCAGAACAAAAAACCTGGGATGATGATGAGTCAAAGAGTGAAATTTACCGCATCGTGAGCAGTCCCGGGGACTCTAAAGGGAGCCGGTTTTATCAGACAGTGGAGTGTGACGCCAAGTCCTCTGAGGATGAGGAATTTGACAAAGCAGGGAACTCCATCAAGAGTTCTGGTCTGGGAAGCGGAGACGTTCGGCTGGTTTATAAAGAAGCTGGAAGCTTTGAGGATGAAACTTCCTCGCCTGAAATTTCCATCATTCCTTCTGTCAGGCAGGTCCACCAGCAGAAAGGAGACAGCAGGGATGAGAAAGAGGGTCTACTGTACAAGACAAGAATGTGGGCAAAAAACTCATTCGAGGACACCTTGGAGAACTATGCCATTTATCGGGAGGAGGAGGAAGCCAGGATGAGGGCGAGGAGCGAATATGGGTCGGTAGGGTCTGACGAGATGCAGTTTTCTCTTGCATCTGAGGAGGAGCTGGATGACATGGCATTCATTGAAGAGGACACACAGTATGAATATGACAGCTATTACAACAGGGGACAATATATTTCCTCCTATAGTGAATGGTCTCATAGTTATTACGAGAGGAAGGGTCAAGTTGGTGCTCATGGCACTGATAGCATATTGTCGCCAGTGGAGGAACCAAGTGATGAATATATTGATACTATGAATGAACTTCAAAAAATAGTGGACACTGTGTCTGAATATCTTGCTGGAAGAGAGGAAGAGATTAGCAAGTATGAGGAAATGCAAAACATGGACCCCAAAAAAGAGAGGAGTGACCAGAGCAAAGAAAAAGAAGTCAAGCCTGAAGAGGTAAAGGAGGAAAATGCAGTGGAACAGGGTATCACAGGAGTTAAAAATGCTATGAACACCTTGTTTAGTTCAATTACAAGCACCAAGTCCACATCTGAAACCACAGAATGTACTGAAACAACAAGCACAACAACAACAACAACAACAACAACAACGCACAGTCCTGGTGCACCGCAGCCAGAATGTGGCATTTCAAAACTACTGTCCTTCATACCTAAATCGAGTGGCAGTCAGCCTCCTGTAGCTGTTGTTCCACCTGCTCATCAGGAATCTAGTGCAGATAAGAAATTCTCACTGCAGTCCCTTTTGCCTTTTCAGTCACCAGACCTCAGCCGTCCAGCAAGTGCATCATCGGGAGCTGAAGGTGCAGAGAATTTGCCCAGTGATACTGAGCCTCAAGGATCCTCTGCAAGTCAGCCACAAACAGTGGTTGACTCTGTCTTGGGACGACTGAGTCCCTTCAGGCTTTTTGACAAATCGGCAAGTGAAACAACTTCACAACCACTGTCCCCAAACAAATCTCAGGGAAGAACTGAGGCCAAAGAGGAATCAACAGAAACTTCTAAAAGTTTGTCAAAGGAACAGTCTGGCTCACAAACTGAACAGCAGTCCTCACTTGGAGGCTCAGGCAATGGATCAGTGGAACTGCTACCAGAATCTGAGTCATCTGGAGAAATACCTGATGTTCTTCCTAGAGAAACCTCTCGTAAACCAGGAGAGAGCAACACTGAGGCAAATCCATCCATTCCAACATCAGGAGATGACACTGGATTTTTCAGCCCGTTTAGAAAGTCATTCACCTCTTTAATATCATCAACACCTTCCCCGGACAAACCAAACGACGGTCCATCTGCACAGTCTGTGTTTTCCATATTCAAACCTTCTGAGGCTCCTAAAACAGAGGATGGAGCATCGGCTGCTGGGAACAAACTGAAGCTTCCCTTCTTTTTTCCAGATACTCCTACCACTTCTCAAGCACCAAAGCAAGAGGGTGGGATGCTGTCTGGGTTTCTTAAATTGGCAACTGGTGAAGAACCCACCACTTTAAAGCAAGAGGTGTCCCATACAGGTGCTGCTTCTCCTTTGACAAATCGTGCTGTGCTGCTGGAGAGTGTACCAAAAGGAAATTCAGATACAGGATGGTTTTCAAATCTTTTCAGAGCAACTCCAGCCGAATCACCAAAGACAGCCCCCTCCAAACCAACAGCAGCCAAAAAAAATATACCTACTATTGTAGTTCCACCTGAAAAGCCTGAAGGTATTGAAGACACTTCTGCTGTGACAGGGGATGTGGCCCAAGACCAAGTTACCCTGACCCTAGATGAAACAATCGTAGAGGGTGTAAGTGAAATCCAGTCTGATACGCAACCTCATAGTAAATCTGACACTAAGGACCAGGTAGAAGATGCAGCACAGAGTGAGATTCAAGAAGATCCTGCTTCTAATCCTGAAGACCAGATCCAGGCAAAACCGCAAACTGAACAGGCATCTTCTAAGCCCCATGGCTTATTATCAGGACTGTTTGCAGGTACTTGCAAACCAGACCAACCTCAGCAGGTAGGGCTGCTCACAGGGCTGCTTCCATCTGTCACTACAAATGAGGGCCAGTCTCAACAACGCACCTCATCCCAACCAGCAGGGTTGTTCTCTGGGCTATTGAAGTTGGCAACGTCTGAAAACAATGCAAACCAAATGGTGGGTGCACAAGAACAGCATCACCCTTCTGGAAACCAGACTTTCAGGCCATCTCAAGGAGGTGCTGAACAACCACAGCAGGCATCTGCAGCTCCGCAAGGTGGTGGGCTTTTATCTGGACTATTTAAATTGGCCAGTGACACAATCTCAACAACCCCGGCTACTGTTGCACAGCAAGCACCAGGGCCCCCAAGTTGTCACCCTGCCCCAAAGTCAGCAGCCACTGAAGGAAACACCCAACCACCAACAGAAGCTGCAGCCCCACCATCACAAGCAGGTGGTCTCTTGTCTGGATTTTTTAGGTTGGCAAATTCTGACAACGTTTCTGCAACTACGCCTGCAGCCCAGGCTCATCAGCAACAACAGGCACAGCCAGGAACCAGTGATGGGCAGCAACCTATTCAACAGCAAAAATTAAATATCCAGACAGAGCCCCCACAGCAGCAAGGGGCACAAACTCCGACTCAGTCAGGAGGACTACTTGGGGGACTTCTAAAATTAACAGAGAGTGCGCTTGCGCCATCAGGGACACAGCAGCCTGGTGGCGCCATCAGTCAGGCTAATCAGCAACCTCAACCTGCTGCTCCTACAGGTGGAATGCTGTCAGGATTACTGAACAAGATTGCTGCAACTGAGAACATTCCTCAGCAACAACAACATCCAACTGGTGGTCAGGTGCCCAACCAAGGTCCTAAGGCACCACAACAGTCTACTTCCCAGCAAGGAGGCTTTCTTTCAGGCTTATTTGGCATAAGCAGTCCTGAGGTCCGTACTGCCAATCAGGCATCCGCTCAGAGTAGTAAGCAACCTGGACCTGATGGCGCTGGTGGTCAACCTAATGTACAGCAAGCCAATAGGCAAAATCAGGTTCCACCTCAACAGACTCCGGCAAGTGGAGCTGGTGGGATGCTTTCAGGCCTGTTTAATAAGATTGCAGACACGGCTGCTGCCACATCTCAAGCCCACCCACATGGCCAGTCTGCTGAAAATCTGAATACACCACAACAGGGTCCTTCCGCTCAACAGGGAGGTTTTTTATCCAGTCTTTTTTCTGCTGATGCTTCTGCTCAGCAGCAACAAAGACCTTTTGGAACACGAGCAAACCAACACCAGCAGCAGCAGCAGGGCAGCAGACAGCCCTTGCAGAGGCAGAATCAAATCCCTTCACAGCAACCTGCAGCACCTGAGCAACAACAAGGAGGTCTGTTTTCAGGTCTTTTTAACAAGTTGGCATCAGTGGACACTCCAACTCCGGTTAAAAAACCCGAACCGCCAGGGCAGAGAACTACTCAATCACCTCCAGCCAATCACTCTGTGGGGATTCTCTCTGGGCTTTTGAAGATGGGGGCTGATACTACAACCCCTCATCAATCCTCTGTTGGACAGCAAAAGCAGCCTCCTGTTGAAGTACAGCAGTCCAGAAGACAGGGTTCACAAGGACAAAATGCATTACAAGGACAAGCAAAGCAACAAAGTCAGTCTGGAGGTCTGTTCTCCAGCATTTTTAAAGTGGCTACCTCAGAGGAATCCCAGCAGCAGGATCAAGCAAATGCTCAACCAGTTAATAAAACTATCCATGGTGGTCATCCTCAACAAAATGAATCTGATGGAATTTTATCTGGATTTTTGAGCAAACTTTCTTCATCAACGGATGAAAACTTTAGTTCGGTCCCCTCTGGTCAGAGGCCGCAGCAGCAACAGCGGCAACAAGAGCGACCCAGTGCCAAAGCAGGTCCGAACCGCCCACAGATTCAAAGAGCAAAGCCAGTTGAACAAGAGCCCACTCAGGATGGGGGCAGCGAGAAGGAACAAAAACCTCCACAACAGAAAGGTTTTCTGTCAGGATTATTCAGTAAGGCCTCAGAAGAGGAGAATGCATCCAACCTGAAGGAAACAACTGCATCTTCTCAGAACAAGGACGATCCTAAGAATTATCCTAGTGTTGGAAGTGGCCTGATTTCTGGCATCTTCAAATCAGGGTCTAATGACAGTAGTAATCCAGCAACAAATAAGGAAACGGAGAAAGGCTTCCTTGATCACGTCCTTCCTAAACACACTAAAGATGTAGCAGCTTCCGTTGCCAACGTTTCTGGATTGGAGCCAAACACATCTGTGAGTCAGACTCAACAATCGGCCAAACTGCATCCAGCAGTGAAGTCTACCCAGCAGTACATGGAAGAAGTCCACAGACTCTTGTATGGTACAGCTAACGAGTATGGATATCAGGATTTATTATATTCATTTGCTGAGCATGGAGTCATTCCAGCAGAACTGTATGAACACCAGTGTCTCATTGAGGCCCTTCTTTGGCAACAGCTGAATGACTATGCATTATCAGAGGCCTTGGCAGTACAAGCTCAAGAGTCTTATGAAGTTAGTCAAGAAGGCGTGTCTTCAAATAGGGATGCTGTCAGGGAGGAGCCTGGGTGGTGGAACCTGAAAAATATGGATCTCAGACAGTTCCACATACCTTCACATCCCTGGTGTGATGGATTGAGCTCATCTTTTCAGAATGGTCTTCCACGAGCAGATGGAGAGGATGCTGTCATATTTGACATGAGCAGAAGGAATGGAAAAGCTTGGAGCAGTTGTAATAATCTGGATGTCTTAAGTAGCCAAAGAATCGGAGAGCCATGGATTCCCGAAAGACACGTTGCCATAAATCTGTCCCAAGAAAGGGAAACAAAATTAAGTCGTTGCTATTCACTATCTGACTGTAGCGTGTATGGAAGACGGACAGGGAATAAAACAGATAAGCCACAGTTTGACACAAAATTTGCCACTGAAATCATTAAGCGACTCATGGTCAAAAATGATCCTATAGATTTAACCCCAGGCGCTGTAGACCTCAGCAGCACTGCTGGAGATTCAGAAGATGACATGTTCTTAAGGGATTCAGAATGGTACCAGCAATGGCTTTCACTCCTAGAGCAGGGAATGTGGTGGCCAGCTGAGGCTGGTGATTGTGGATATTACATTCATGCAGATGATGAATATATATACTCATTGCTGACCGACCGTTCTGGTAAGCACCTATATGCGTATGCCACCCTGGAAGATAGCCGTGTTTTGAAACAAATCACAGAAAACATCTCCAGTTTGCTGCAGAACAAGGATAAACCAAAAGTGACACTTTGTGGGTTTAAACTTCCGTTAGTTAATGAGGATGAAATGCTTAGTTCTCAAGCAAGTTCTTCAGTTCTCAATGCTCCTGTTGATATGTCTTCAGTTATTCAAAAAGGTGACAGAATTATGAATATGAATCTTGAGCGGTTCTCTCAAATGTTTCAGGAGTCAGTAGGTGCTCAGACAGATCAGCCTGTGGACTTTAGTGTGCACAAGCTGAAGAAAGTAAAAGTGGGAGTGAATGAGCCGAATGAAATTTATTCAGAAGAGCAACTTGAAGCATCTGATCTTACAACCAGGACAAAAACAGCAAGTCATGGGGGGCCATACTGGAAAAATCAGACAATTAAAGATCTTTTCCCTGAAGTGTCTGTTACGGAAGCTGCTTCTACTTTAGGTGGAAAAACACCAGCAATGTCTTATAAACAGCAAGCACTGACCAAGTATCATTCTCCAATCCCAGAAATTAAGATAGCGCATGTGGATGATGTGCAACAGCAAAGTCTGGCAAATGTAACCTCTCCTCATGGTTGTGCTGGCAAGCCAAAAGATTCTCAATCAGCTAAAGCAATCATGGCATCAGCATCCCCAAGTGCACCACAGCTTCAAGCTTCCTGCAGAAAACTTCCTGATGCCCCAGTGTCCTCTGGGGCACCAACCACTTCAGTTAGATCACCTCCAACATCATCAAGGAATACAGTGACTCAGGCAAAATCTGCTAAGGTTGTTTCAAGCACCTCTCGAGAGACAAAGCCTTTTCCACAAGACTCTAAATCAGGTTTGCACTCTTCATCTGGCCCAGCACATGCATCTCCATTCTCTACTGCCTTTGCAAGGCCTCGGCTGGGAAGACAACCTTCAGTGTCTTTACAGTCCTCCACATTATTAAAAGCATCTGAAGCAGAAGGGACCCAGAGTTCATCTCTCAAATCGACCCAGCCTCTAGATATAGTTGTTCCAAATGAAAGGAGGGCCTTGCCACCTCCTCAGAATTCACTCTACAGTAGGCCAGAAGAAGCGGTAGACTCACTGCTTTTTAATAAGCCAGTAGATTTTTCTGGAGCCTTAAAGAAAAAAGAGATGAGTGAAGATACGGATACTGCTCCACTGTTACCAGATGTGTGTAATGACATGCCAGTTAACAATATACTTGATTTCACCAAGAGCAAGAAAGTTAAGAAAGAACAGCAAATAAGGGAGGATACAGGTGTTGATCTGACAAAAGAGATTGAAGTGGAAGTTAAGGAGATTAATATGACATTTCCTGCACTGGAGGTTTTTATTCCTTCAACCAAAACATCTGAGGTGTCTCTGACAACTGTGTCCGCACCTCCTTCCCCAACGTGCTGTACCCAATACTGTCCCCGAGACAGTGGACTGTCAAGCCCTATTTATACGACTAAGCAACAGGCCTCCACATCACCAGCTTCAAAATCCCAACTTGTCAAACTAGTCTCTGTGGAATTGTCTCTGACAAGCAAACATGGAATCTCAGGCAAAGAACCTGTAAATATCTCTCCAAAAGTTTCAGCCAAAGCAGCAATAAACTCAGCTGTAGTTCAGCCTGGTGAATCCAAAGCATGCAGCTGTGAAGGCCAGGAAAGAGTGGCTTCATCGTCACAGCTTACAAGCCCTGAAATGAACAGGTCACCAAGGATAAGTGCAAAGTCCCAAAGCTCTCCTCTAAGTAAACAAACCGGGCTAATTTGTCAGTCCTCTTTTTCAAGGGAATCGATGAGAACAGTTCAAAGAATTACCCAGGCATATCCTGAGAGTACTGCGCCAGCAAACTCAATCAAAGGAACTGTAGATATGTCTTCAAAGCCTATGTCTAGGCCTTTGGACAAGCCAGCTGATGAAACTGACGCAGTGTCACTTGTAAGGAGGAGAAGAAGCTCACTTGCAAATGCCTCTGACGAATCTTTTGGGGTACCTTTGATTGCCGAACGTCCTATCGCAGAAAGTAAACGCAATCTAACAAAACTCTGGTCACAATCTGAGACCATGGCCAGTCAAATCCCATCACCTCCAATTGATCACTTACGCATGCAAACATATTCAGTGTCAACAGTGCCATCAGATTCCATGCAGACCGTATTAAATACGTCTTCAAAAACTGTGGAGGAAAAATTGGCTCATCCAAATGAAGCAGTGTCACTTGTGAAAAGAAAATCAGCATCTTCTTCAGGGGTCATTGAAGTGTCGAGTGGGACTTTGGTCCCCAAAGTAAAACCACTTCTTAAAAGATATCAGTCACAGCCTCAAGCTTCTTTTACTGAGTATTTGGATGATACTGGTGACATAAATTCATCAATGAGTCCTGTTTTACCTCACCAAACCAAGTGTTCCAGCAGGACTTCAAGTCTTCCTGTATGTTCTTCTCAGACAAATCAAACATCTGCTCCCGCAAATGCCATTAAAGCCACGCTAGATATGTCTGTAAAATTAGTCTCTGAGACAGCCGATGTTGCCTTCAGCAGTGAAGCATTACCACTTGTAAGAACGAGGTCAACATCCCTCTTGGATCCCAGAAAAGCAACTGCTGGGCTTTCCTTAGTTATGGAACCTTCTGTACCACAGGTAAAGCCTCCTCTCCGAAGGTATCAATCCCTCCCAGTAGCAACAGAAAAATTAGATCCACTACAACATGGGGGCATTCAAACTCCCCCTAAATGCCCTGTCTTAAACAAGCACACAAGCGTCCCAGGTCATTCCTCTCGGTTCAATCAAATGGTGTCCGCTCCACCAACTACTGGGAAAAGTACTGTAGACATGCTTCCAAAAACCACAGTGCTGCAAAAAGTGCCTACAGCTCCTGCAAACTCTGTCAAAGACACACTCGACATGTCCCCGAGGTGCTCAACTAAATCAGTAGGTAAAACTGAACCTACACTTTCTGGTGTGATCCCACTGGTAATGACCAAGTCAAACACTGGTGCTCGAGCTTTAGAGAAGTTTGCTGGTTTATCGTTAATTGTGCAGACAGAACAGGTTGCACTACCAAAACAACTGCTTCCCAATGCACAGAACGCGTTCAGTCAAGGACAAAAACAGGGCTTATTGAATCAGATTTCACCAGAGGCGTATTTGACTTCAAGTTCATTGTCACCCAATGCCCAACATGGTAGCACACATTCAGCACCTGCTAATTCAATCAAAGGCACTTTGGATATGTCTCCAAAAGCAGCATTTAAGGACACAGAGAAAGCAGCAGTTCCTGAAATGTCCTCTGGTGGTGTAATTGCTCTCATAAACATCAAAAGCCCAGTTAGGAAAACGGCTAGCAACGACTCATGTGGTATTCCCTTAATTGTTGAACCTGACCATTCATCTTCTGTACAGGTCTCTCAAAGACCAGCCGGGCAACTATTGCGCAAAGGTAAACCACAGCTAACGATGAATGGGTGCCACACAACAGAGCTTCACTTGCATCAACAGATAAACAGCTACCACAGGAATAGAGTTCTCTCCATGTCTGTGGAACAAAATCTAGAACCCCAGCCTCTCAACAAACCAATAGACTTCTCAGTTAAAATGTCTTCTCACCACAAAAATGAGTTTATTGTGGAAGATGGAAAACCTATGGATTGCACCAAGATTGAAGAGGCAGCCTCAAGGAAGAAGAGCAGACATCGACAGAGCCTGAGAGCCACTCGACCTAAAGATAACACTGGGGTTGTGGATTTAACATTGGACCAGGCTGCAGATATTAACGTGAACAGATTAGCGAACGAGGTCCGAGATCTTTCTTCTGGAGATACTTCTTTTCTTTCTGCGCACTATACATCATTACAAGCCACTTCTGTTGCAGCCGATGAGCGGTTCATCCAGGCACTCCCACAACATCCTCCTCAGCTTGTTGAAAGAATAGAAGCAAAGAAACAGAAACAGAAGGCATATTCAGATATTAAAACTTCTGCACAAATACGTTCATCAGATCAGCTTAGAAAAGTGTCCTTGCTCATTTCTGATGCACCGGAGCAAATGAACAATCAGTTTAACAGAGCTGACTTGCTGTTTCATCCAGAGCCTGTCTCTATTTTCACAGTGCAACAAAAGAAATCTGTTCAGCCCAATAAACCAGAGGCATATGAGACAGAAAAGACACATTATCTTGCAAAAGATGTGGAAATGGTTTCAGGTGGCTCTCAAAGCTTGAGACATGTCAGTAACACACTGAAAGTGGTGGCCTTGGAACAGCCTCCTCAGTCTACACCTCAAACGGACCATATCACTCTCTCTTCAAGTCAAGAATCAAATGTTACAAAATATAATGTGAATACCCCTGGATTTCTTCAAGAAAGCGAGGAAAGCTCATTAGCATGTAACAAACCACTGGCAATTTCTAGACCGAAAGGTCTTGTCAAGCAGGCGACAGTGGAAAGTTTAGAAGAGAAAAGTGTCATTCACAGTGGGCTTCTTCTTCCTAATTTGCAAGTCTCACAAACTCGAAACAAGACCACAACTGCAAAACTAACTACTATAACTGTTCAAAATGTCTGCCCTCACATTAGTCAGGGACAGACTTCCAATAGTTTCAGCAATGTTTCTATTGCTATGCCTGAACTCCCTGTTTCCATTGACCAATGGTCTGTTCAGAAGTCCCATGATGCTGCAATTCCTCAAGCCTCCACAGATCCAAAGAGCTCAACTTTTATCAGTCCTTCTTTTCAGCCAGTAGAAGAAACACCATTGTCCGTTAATACTGCCTTACAAAGTCAGGTTTCTTCAAGTCCATCTTCACTGGAACCTCAAACCACTTCTAGGTCAGTCAGAGGATTGATCTCACTCTTTGGTGGTGCAGGCTCAGTGCCACTGGCGGGCAATGACCTGCAAATATCTGAGGGAATTTTACAAAGGAGAGGGCCAATATGGAACACAACATCATCTCTACATACAGAGCGACAAACGACCCAGTCTGTAACCCCTGCTATGGTAGCAAATACAGGCACAGTTGTGAAGAGTTTGGTTTCAAAGTTCACTGAAGCTACTGCAACTACTACTCCAGCATGCACAGCACAGTCCTCCATGGCGATTACCCCGGCAGAACCTCTTCCAGCTCCAGGACACAGTGCCTCATGTTGCGTTCTTCCACCACCAAATCAAGTCCATACAACAGGGCCTCCCAAAGCATTTTCTATTGCTGAGCCTCTTCCAAGTCTAGGACATACTTCCCCTTCTACTGTGTTGTTTCCACCACCTTTTCCAAATCAAGTCCATACTACAGAGTCTTCTAAGGCTTTTACTCCTGGGGAGCCTCCTCTAATTGCAGAATATGGTGTGTCAAATACCTTGGAACATCAAACAGCTACACAACTTACAAGTTCAAGAGATTCTATCCCATCATCCATGGTATTTCCACAAGCTGCACCTGATCCAGAACATACAGAAGAGCCTGCTAAAGCATTTCCACCCGCCGAGCCTCCTCCATGTTCTAGTCCGTGTTCAACAGAGGGTTTTTCAGAACATGCAGCCCATGATGTTGGTAGAAATTCCGAACACAGTACTCCACCTCCAGTGTTATTTTCAATGGAGAAATCTTCTTCAAAACCAGGCCAATGTGTTTCTGAAACATCATCTCAGTTTCTGGCTTCAGCTTCTAGTGAGCACAATTCTCAGACACCTAGTATCCCTGTAACAGCAGTAGAACAGGAAGCTCATGAACCATTTGGAGTAACCCTCTCAAAACCAGATGTTCCTAAACAGGAGAAGGTCTCTCTGGTGTGCTCATTAAGACCTGATGCCTTTCCAACTCTGTCTTCGACTGGTCTCACAGAAACAAGAAATGATTTGACATCCATAATAACTGTCCCCAGCAGCCAATTATCAGCTCAACCCACCATGTTACATTCAATTATACAAACAACAGAACAGTTATCAACCTCTTCAAGTAGAACTGAAGAACACTCTGACATATGTATAAAACCCTCAATGTCCCAAACAACACCTGATGCTTTATCAAATACAAAACAGCCTGAAGTCAAGAGTGTTGAATTAGATGTTTCTTCTCAAAAGCAACCCAGTGTTGATTCTGTTTCACCTGAGATGTTGTTCCATGAGGAAGTACCATCTTTTGCTACAGTTTCACCTGCTAAACTGCAGAAAGCAACTTTAGGATTTACTGGCTTGGGTCTTAGAAAGATGTTAATTCCTCAGATTGTTCTTTCAGAAGCAAGCAGCCCAGAGGATGAATGTCCTAGTGAGGAAGAGATTATGTCAGTCAATGATACTTGCACTCTTGAGGGAGAAGATTGCTTGATGTCATCATCTGAAGAAACCTGTAAGAAGGCTGTCGCTGAGTCAGAAAGTGAAGTCGTAAAAACAGATGCCAGTTTGTCTGAAAAGGGTGTCACTGATGTTATTATTCTCAAAGTAGACGAAACAAGATCTGGACATATGGTACCTTTAGAGCAGAGTATGGAAACTTCAGCAGAGGTGACAGAGATTAAACCAAGTATGTCTGCAGAGTCTTCTACTTTATTCATTCCAAGCTCTGAAGAAGAATTTAACAACTCATCAGTGGTCCATGACTTGGGAACTCTTAAGGAAGAGGTGCTTGCAGATCTTTTGCCAATAAAGACCCCTGTGTCTAGTACTGAGTGTGTTTATCTGAAGGAGGACAATTTTGGCTCATGCATTTCTAATACTGAAATTTCATCTTCAGAGACAGCAAAATTACCAGATGTTAGAATAGAATTCAGATTCAAGGAGGAGATCTGTAGTCCTGAGGCTTCTGAAATGAAACCAAAGGTAGATGATAAAGAAGTTTCCAGTGTATCTAGTCAGGATTCTTTAACCCATATGGTGGATCATTTGTCTCCTGAAGTATTCAATGAATCATCAAGGCATCGTCAAGAAATTGAGGAAATTCCCACTTATTCTGATGCAACAAAAGTAATCTCCAAAGAAATGTCCTCAAAAGAAAAGGGAAAATCTCAATCAACAGAACCTCCAGTGGAAAGTTCAGAGACAGCACCAAAAGAAGAAACATCTGTCAGCCATAGTGAACTGCCTGTCACTGCTTCTGATGAACAGTCTAACAAAGGTATATTCTCGCTGTTTGGTGGCTCATCTTCTGCAACATCACAAATTCAAAGTGGATCATCCATATTGGGAGGCATTCTTTCTGGCTCTTCCGTTTCCAAAGACTCCCCTGGCACAGGTCTGTTCTCAGTGTTTGGTAGTGGTAGTTCTCAGTCCATGCCAGCAGCATCTGCAACTAAAGAAGTACATGTAAAGGGGTTGTTTTCTATGTTTGGTGGAGGTAGCGCTCAACCACCGTCTAGCCCTCATGTTCCACCAGGACTTGGCCCAAGGGGTCCACCTGCACCAAGAGGACCAGTAAAAATGGGGCCAAGAGTGCCACCAGAGGTTGGTCCCAGATGCACTCCAGGCCCTGGGGCTAGAGGTCCACCAGGACCTGGTCTAAGAGGACCTACACCCAGAGGACTGCCCCCCAAAGAATCTCAAGGAAAGGGACTGTTCTCTATGTTTAGTGGTCCTGCTCTACAGGTAACACCAGCTCCATCCAAACCACCTGCTTCTGGGACTTCGGTTCTTGGGGGGATCTTGCCCGGAACATCCACACAGAAAGAAAACACCGGGTCTGCCTTGTTCTCCATGTTTGGTGGGCACAGTCCTTCAGCATCTTCGGAGTCAGAAAGTGTGTTTAAAGTTACTTCTGTTTTTTCTCTTGGAGGAGGCTCTGAAAAAGCAAAATCTAGCAGCTTTGGCTTTTTGTCTTTCATGGAAGATAAGAAACCTGGCGATTCAATGTCTGAAGAAACAGCTGCTCCAAAGGAAGATTCAACTTGCAGCCAGATATCTCCTTCAGTCAAAGGTGAATCTGTTGTGACAGATGCTCTACTTGCTGAGGACAAAGTCTTCATGCCAAGTGAACTTATTTGTCCCCAAAAAACTGAGAAGCCAGTAAGTGAACCTGAAGTTTTAGGACATTCAACAGATGAACTGTTTCAAAAACAACCATCTTTAGAAACAGAAAAAGTGCAAATTGAAAAATTGTTGGATACAGATCAAATTAAGAGTAACAAACTGGAGCCAGATGATGGCATAGAAGCTGGCAAACCCTGTGATTCTTCCGAAGGTTCAGAATTTGAAAAAGCCTCAAACAATGAAATTGCAGATGAATATTCTAGATCATTCCAAGAATTGGACCAGCTGCCAGAATCTGACAAACACTCTGAAACTGAGAGAACATCAGAGCCTGAGAAAGTTTTGTGCTCAGAAATGTTAGTTGAATCAGAAGAACCTGTTGAGACTGAGAGACCTCAAGAAGTAGGCAAACCTCTGGATTCTATGAGTCTTCCTGAAGCTGATGACATAGCAGAGAAAAGAGAAGAGATGGAACATCAAGGAAAGCTGGAGAAAGCAAAATCTGAAAAGGAAAAAGAGGGTGACCATACAAAGCCGCCTGAAAATGAACCTTGCAAGGGTCTGGAAGAGTTCAAGATGGATGAAATGAAACATCAAGATGAAAAAGACAAAGAAATAACAGCTCAAGCATGTCCAGAACCAGAGAGCATTGCCTCTGCAACTGATGAAGAGGTTGTCCATATTATGCTTCCTGAAAGGGAAACACTTGAGGCTCTTCTGGAGGAGACAACAACTAATCTCATACAGCAGGACAAAGGAGACAAGCGGTTAACTGAACTAATAGTATGTCCAGAGTCACAGTCTTCTGATCCTAAACAAACACCTTGCACACCAGGAATGATAAGACCTACTGGCCCTCATCCTCCAGGCCAACCTAAACCCAGAATGGCAGGGCCTGCTGGCCAGCCAAGACATATGATGCAAGGTCCTAGACCTGGAATACCTGGTCAGCCTAGACCAAGGATGACTGGACCTCAGAGGCCCCCTGAGCCAGCTGCATTTTCAGGATTCATGTCTATGTTCTCTGGAACAAGTTCCTCCAGCAAGCCAGCAAACTCCAGTTTTTTCTCATCACCCCACACATCATTCTTCAAGCCCAATGCTTCTTCAGGTCCTCAACAACAACAGAAGACTTCTTTTTTTAACCTCCCCACCAGTTTACACACTGGTCTCTCTACTGGGGAGTCCCTGACAGGTGAACTGTTCGGCTTATTTAAGGGAACGGATGCAGCTAAACCAGAAGACAACAAACCTGCAGCAGCAACATGCAAGCCTGAGACTGAGGACCAGGATGGAGCAAAAGAAACCAAGGAGTCAATTACAGCAAGTGAACCTGAGGTAGCAGTTTTCCAAACTGAAAAACAAGAATTGACAGAAGACAGTGTAACAGATTTCACTGTTAAGACTGCTGAGAGTGAGATCACAGATGTGGCTGTTGGACAAGAACAATTTGAAGAGGGAGCCTCGAATGAGGTCCTCACAAAGGAACCACCAGAAGAATCTACAATGTCTCCAGCAACAACCAACATGGTGGATGCCGAGGAGAAACGGCCAACTACACCTCCAGCTAAGGGTATGTTTGATTTGCCTGGCCTGTCTGCGCCCTCTTTTGGAGGCCTGTTGTCAGGTGCTGCTGAGACGGCAAAGCCCTTCAGTTCTCTTTTTGGTTCCTCTACTGCATCAGATGACACAAAGCCCTCCCAACAACAAGCTGGTCTTTTTTCAGGCTTTAAAGGCCTCTCTGCTAGTCTCTTCCAAGAGGAGAAGCCAGAAGCCACAAAGGAGGAAACCGTGTCTTCTGCATCAATGTTTGGGAAGAAAATTGACTTCCCATGGCAGAGCACACCACCTCAGATGCCTCCTGCAGTTGTAACTACACAGTCTAAAACAACAGCGTTTCAAACAGCAGAAAATGCTGAGACTGATAAGTTGTCCCCAGACTCAGATGTTACCGGGAGTGCTGATTCCAGTGATCTGGAAGGACCAAGTGACGACGCTTCAGACAAGCAACACAGTTTTGACATGAGCTGTGAAAGCCCAGTCGCATTAAAGCTGGACAGTTCCATTAGGGGCAATGAAGCACTAAAAGTGGCACCTCCCAAAGATGAGGACATCTGCGCTACAGATCACACCATGGGACAGCTGCCGAGGAATCTGATGAAAGAGCATGACAAAAGGCTAGTAGAAACATAAGGAGTAGTTGTCCTGAGGTTGTTCAGTGTGATCCCTTCCCTCCCCTGCTGTAGTTTGATTTCTGTTCACTCTGTTTTCTTCCCTTTGGTGTTGATGACTAGACACTGTAGACTGTATAGAACATAGAATAGGAAGGAGGAAAGCGTGCCATACTTATGCCATTTGAAATGACCTGTGAAGTTGTCCTCTTCTTCTCCTCTTCTTTAAACTAAAGAAAGTACATTAATAATCTTTGTCTGTAAGCTGAAAACCTCCAGCAGGAGAGTCGACAGTTCCACCAGATAAATAATTTCAGGAGGGTCTGCTGGAATAGAAATGGGGGAGTTCAGTCTTTATGTATTAACTCTCCTGTAGCCTATGAGGGCTGTTTCCTTTCAGGTTGCCTGAATTATTCCTTCAGGTCCAGCCAGTTTATTTACATCAGCAGCATGCTGGGAGATCTATGAAGTCAGGAAAGTGACAAAGCTTGACTGTATATGCAGTCAACACAGTAACATCAAACAGGACTCCCTAAAACCTAGGGGGGCTAGGTCCATTTCAGCATCCCCTTCCGGTAAAAATGAGGCGGTTGCTTTGTGCCTGTACTGGTCTTCATTCCCTTTGTTTTTCCTGTTGCTCCTTCTCCTTGACATAGACCCCATGACACCTGACTCTTCTGCTGAGCTCTGAATGGCTTGGCTGTGTGCCCTGACTAAATTTATGATTCTTTTTGTACCTTTGACCTCAAACCAGCTCCTCAGGCATTTGCTTGAATGAGTACTCCAGGCAAATGCAGAGCTCTTTGGAACAGCAGGACAGCTCAGATTTGACCCCATGAAGTCAGCATCAGGTGGTAACACCATTGCCTTTGTCTCCTCAGCCCAGCTGACAACTCACGGTTGGGGTCGTTTGGAAACCTCAGCCAGACCAGCTCCCAGTTCAGCTCCGAAACAGAGGAGAAAAGCGACCCAGAGGGCCGATCTGGAGCTCCTCTTAGATCTCGATCCCAGCTGCCTTTGGAGGATACAGAGAAAGGAGAGCGAGAGACACAAGCCAGTGTGGAGAAGGAGACTAAGGAGGATGTCCCACCTGCTGAACCACTTGCTAATCAGGAGAAGAAGTCAGAAAGGTACGTGAGAGGGATTCTGATGGTTGCCGAAGTCTCACTTTTCTTACATGTAGGTACAGTTTTGGCTATTACCAGTTTACAAGAGTCAATGCTACATTACTCTTTACTGTACAGATGTTTGAAATCCATCGCATTCAAGACTCAAGATTTCCCGAATGCAAGCGCAGAGAAAGGACTCCAGTGACAATTTTATGGATTTCAAAAGAGAGCAAAAAAATATATTCAGAGACAAAATTGAACATTTTCACAATATATCGCATTAACCATTGAAGACTGAAGAAAATTTGTGATATTCATCACTTAATACACTGCTTCTCCATGATCAATATTATTTCTCAGACTCTGTTTAATACGCACAGGGTATCCATGGATGGTGGAAATTCAGGAAAATGAGGGAATTGGGATTTGATTGTATTTGGGTTTATTTGAATGTGGGGTTATTTTGGTGAGATCCCTGCAGAGTCACAGTTTCAGGACATTAATATTCAACACGTCCTACGTCCTGTCATCCTGATTTCTGTGTCTTGTCCTGTTTTTCTTCATTCAGTTTCATTAAGTTCGGCGCTCCTGCTGTCGCTCTGACCCGAATCCGCTGGCTGAAGGCCTTGAACAAAGTCCAGGTGCACCTGAACCAGGTAGGAGAGAGAGAGAGATGTCACTACACGGTACCGGTAATGCTTTCTCTCCCTCTTTCTGTTCTTTGTTTCTGCTTTACTCCACTTTTCCTTTGCTGGAGTGTTTTCCTTGTCAGTCCTCTCTTGTTTGTCATTTTAGCTCTTCACTCTTCTCTTGTTGTCATTTGTTCTCTTCACTTTTCCAGTCCTGCTTATTTGGTGGATTGAGTAGAACTTCATGTCAGCAGATTTTTAAGCAGGTGGTTTGTAAATTTGGATCTACTTTCACATTAGTATCAGAGACGGACTCTGCTAGTCTGTCATGTCTGTTTGGTAACGAAAAAGGGCGTTTACTGAAAAAATGTAACTATTACCTTAATAATAGCATCTGTTGCATTGTTGATCTGGTGGGGAATCTACTTTCAGACAAACACTTCATTAGGTACATATAAACCACAAAAAGAATTCTAACTTGAAAGTTAGCTTCAGTCAAGTCAAGTCAGTTTTATTTATGAAGCGCTTTTTACAGCTGTTGTTCACGAAGCAGCTTTCCAGAATCCGGTCCGAGCCCCAGTTGGGTAAACCGAGGGCGACGGAGGCAGAACTCCCCAAACAGGAGGAAGAACCCTTGGAGGAACCAAGACCCAAAAGGGGAACCCGTCCTCCTCTGGTCCACACTGGACACAAAGAAGGAAAGGAAGAGAAAAAGTTTATAAATTAACAGATTTAGTGTGAGATCCAGTAGAAGAGTCTGTTAGTGTCTGTAGTTGGAAGGTTGGTGAGCAAACAGTGGTGGTTCTTTTTGAGGGGGTGGAGCTTTAGTTAACCTTAGTGTCAGCAGCTCCTGCAGATGATCCAGTCTGATGGAGCTGATCTGGAGTTCAGGTTAGGAGAGGAATCTGATGATAGTGGTTTCATCAACTCGGTGGAGAAGCTGGTCTGGAGTTCAGAAAACCCTCACGGTGATTGATTGACTTGCTTTCCAGGAAATACCTAAAGTGTTCACTGTCCAGGTGGAGGACAGTCGTCCATCTCAAACAGAGAGAGACATTAGATCTGTTTTGAACTCTCAGTGTTCAGACCATGAATTTATAAGGTGCAGAATTGTGACTCCAGCAAACTCCATATTACAGCCTGACTGGAAAGGACAGTACTGAGGGTTCTACAAACACGAGACACCCTGAGACACTGGCGTCCCCGCACACCACCGTTTACTGTAATTCTGTACCGTGAACCCCTGGATCTACACCTTTAACTAACAGGAAGATTCCTCACCAAACCCTGACTAAACCAGTTAGCTGGAGGACCGTCCCAGAGACTTAAATACTGAGAGTGTGTCTGAGTCCCGGACAGGCAGCTGGAGGACCGTCCAGAACCAGTACTGAGGTGTGTCTGAGTCCCGGACAGTAGCTGGAGGACCGTCCCAAGACTTAAATATTGAGAGTGTGTCTGAGTCCCGGACAGTCAGCTGAGGACCGTCCCAGAGACTTAAATACTGAGAGTGTGTCTGAGTCCCGGACAGTAGCTGGAGGACCGTCCCAGAGACTTAAATACTGAGAGTGTGTCTGAGTCGGACAGTAGCTGGAGACCGTTCCAGAGTCCTAAATACTGAGAGTGTGTCTGAGTCCCGGACAGTAGCTGGAGGGACCGTCCCAGATACTTCAATGCTGAGTGTGTCTGAGTCCCGGACGTGGCGGAGGACCGTCCCAGAGTCTTAAATACTGAGAGTGTGTCTGAGTCCGGACAGCAGCTGGAGGACCGTCCCAGAGACTTAAATACTGAGAGTGTGTCTGAGTCCCGGACAGCAGCTGGAGGACCGTCCCAGAGACTTAGATACTGAGAGTGTGTCTGAGTCCCGGACAGTAGCTGGAGGACCGTCCAGAGACTTAAATACTGAGAGTATGTCTAGGTCCCGGACAGTAGCTGGAGGACCGTCCTAGAGACTTAAATACTGAGAGTGTGTCTGAGTCCCGGACAGCAGCTGGAAAACTATTTTTAAACTACCAGGCTTGTGTCACAGTCTGTCATCGTTTGGGTTTTGTTTGATCACGGTAGAGGGCGCTCTGTTCTGACCGAAGACACCTGGGCTCATGAGGGTACAGGTGTGCTTCACTGGAAGCGACTTTTTAAACCTGATGTGTCAGAACAGGCGTGGTTCAGTCACGAGGTGAAGCCTTAAGTTAGTGGTGGTTTTAGTTCTCTGTGGCTTATGATAATAAAGTTTTGTTCCGGATCACTGGCACTACACTGACGTCCTTCCCGCACCCAGCCACCGTTACAGCTTGTTAGAAGATCAGAAGATCACTGTGAGGAGGTCACGGTGGTCAGATATTAATCAGTGAAGTGATCTAGTGCACGAGTCCCAGCTTTAGATCAGGTGCTGCTGTTGGCTGATTTAGAACGTTGAACATTTATCAGATTGGTGGAGCAGGTTTTCACATTTTTTCTTGTATAGTTTTGTTCGGGGAACAGACACAGTCTCAATATGGAGACCCTTTAAAGATTTAAAGTCAGTATTTACTACCACCACCATTATTCTTCAGCACAGCCTCAACTCTCTTAGACCAGCTCCTTTCTTTAAGCCAGGAACGCTTCTCCAGGCTTCTTGAAGGATTCTCCGTTCTCTGTGGAGATGATCCCACACTGATCCCACACTGTCAAGAGTTTTTGTTAGAAGTTTGTCAAATTAGACAACTGTATTACTCGCAAAACAAGGCAGTCATGAGTGGAAAAACCAACACAGCACCTGTAAATAAAAAGCCTAGAGATGAATAAATACCAGGTTTTGGGCAAAGAAATGAAAGGATCTCCCCACAGTGGTGGCGAATCCCTGATCCGTCCCTGATCCGTGTGTCATTCCCCTCGTTGATGTTCCACGAGTGTTTCCACGGTGACAAACTGTATGAACTCAATCGTGGCACCAGTTTCAGTCCAAACCATCCCGGGCTCTGTTGAAAGCGAGGTTTCAGGGTCCGGTTATTGGGTTTCGTGCGCCGCGCTGTGAGCGAGCGACTCTCTTTCAGGGCCTGAACATGAACATCGGGATGAAGAAAACGTTCCACCAAAAAAAGGTCACAAAAGCATCAACAGCGCCGTCACTTCGCCCTTCAAAAGCTCAAGGCTGCGTTTCCATAGTAATTTTTCTCCGTTTCCATGGCAGGTTCCATCCTGTTGTGGCGAGAAAAGAAAAATCTGTCTTTCAGACACGATTTGGGGATGTTGCTGATCTAAGTGCAGAACCGCAGCTCACCCAGACCAAACCAGTTTAAAAGGAGTTTAAGGACTGAAGATCTAATCTTAATTAATCCAGGTGTTAATGAGGTCCCTAAACTATATTTTAGATTAAAAATTTCAGATCATTTCTGCCTTTGAGTTCTAAAATCATGTGGTGTGTGCGGGGGTGTGTGGCGGGGTGTGTGATGGGGAGTGTTGGGGTATGTGTGGGGGTGTGTGGGGCTGTGTGGGGGTATGTGTGGGGTGTGTGGGGGTATGTGTGGGGGTGTGTGAGTGGGGGTGTAGGGTATGGTGGGAGTGTGGGGGTGTGTGTGTGGGGGTGTGGTGGGGTGTGGGGTGTGTGTGGTGGGGTGTGTGGGGGTGTGGGGGTGTGTGGTGGTGTGTGGGGGGTGTGTGTGGGGTGTGGGTGGTGCAGAAGTGTGGGGGTGTATGTGTGGGGGGTGTGTGGTGGGAGTGTGGGGTGTGTGTGTGGGGTGTGTGTGGGGGTGTGTGGTGGGGAGTGTGGGGTATGTGTGGGAGGTTGGGCGGGCATTTTAACAATGTACCAGCGACACCTAGTGATTAAGGCCAGGGGGTTAAGTCACGCCCACTTATTTAGCGCTTTCAATAGCAGCTCACTGCTGCACATGTGTGTATGAGTGAAATGCAGAGAGTGAATTTCCCATTCGTAGGATTATAAATAAAGGATTATTATTATTATTATAGAATAAACGATTTTTTATGATCTTTTTATGATTCTAGTTTTATCTTTAGTTAGCACTGGGCAGCGGTGTTCTAGTGGTTAGGGAGTTCCCCCATCGAAAGATTGTGGGTTCAAATCCCTCACCAGTAGGTTTGCCTGAGGTACCCTTGAGCAAGGTACGTCCCGTCACTGCTCCCGGGCGCTTTCAATAGCTGCCCCTGCTGCCTTGTTTGTGGGTTAAATGCAGAGGTCCAATTTTGTTGTGGTTCACTGTCTGTGCACTGTGCTGTGACCTCGCAATGACAAGGGTTGTCACTTTCACTTCACTTTCACTTTAGCACTGTGTGAATTCAGCTCACACTTTCACTCTTTACCCCTTTTTTCATTTTAGACCATGCTGGACTGTATAATAGTAAATAATGCCAAATCTGAGAGAGAGAGAGAGAGAGAGAGAGAGAGAGAGAGAGACAGGGAGAGAGACATAGAGAGAGACAGAAACAGAAAAAATAGCAAAATCTATGAAACCAATGTATGTAGGGAGTGATCAACATTCAGGGAGTGGCAGAGAGAGAAAGAGAGATAGAGAGAGAGAGAGAGAGAGAGAGAGAGAGAGAGAGAGAGAGACAGAATAATGTGGAGATTGACCACCGACCATGGACATTGACTAGAAACCACACACACACACACACACACACACACACACACACACACACTGACTCTTGCAGTTCTGCAGTGAGAGCAGCTACACTCACACTCACACACACACACACCTTCACACACACACACAATCAACCTTCTACTGAAGGAGTGTTAGACACAATCACCAAGAATTGGTGCTACCTTAAAAAAATTCAGTTTACACCCTTGACTCACTGATCCACCAAGACACATTTGGATGTTTCACTTTGAACAGACAGCTTTCCAGCTGCTGAAGGAGTGAAAACGCACATCTGGAACACAGTCTGTGTTTATAACCAGTGTGTTTCTCTGGAGCTTCTGATGGAGAACAGCATTGTCCTCCAGCTGGTCCCCTCCCTGCACTAACGCTCCTCTCTCTGCTGCTGATGGATCCATCACTGCCCCCATATCATCCGTGGGTTCTTAAGTCCAACATGACTAACACTCTGGAGAAAAAGAGGCAAGACGGAGGCGAGAGTGCAAGTAAATATCTTTAAATGTTGATTATTAATTTCAGTATGATTCAGGTTTAGATGATGTCTCACAGTTTCTCATAGAGAAGAAAGGGATGTGCACAGACGAGTGGAGCTCCATCGTGTTCCCTCTTCAGTGAACGAGTTTCCAGTGTTGACTCAGTAAAGGCAGCGGGGACAGGAATATGATTAATTTTCTTGCTGGCGGTTTTTGTGGCTGTGCAAGAGAGAGACCCAGAGAGCGAGAAGACAGAAAGAAAGACAGAGAGACAGAGGACATATGAGTGCTGAGAAAGGGGCGGCCAGCAAGTGGACAACCATCATAACAGAAAATGTTTAGTAAGTCTGTCTGAACATCTGTCTGAACATCTGTCTCAGTGAAGCGCAATTCACTTCATTGTACAGCATTGCTCATGATGACTGCACTTATAACTACATCCAAAAGGCAGGAGACAGGTAAAGAGAGCGACAGGCAGGGAGACAGGGAGAGAGATCGACAGACAGGGAGGCATGTAGATGGACAGACAGTGTGTGATCTCACTGAGATCGTGCGCTGTGTGTGTGTGTGTGTGTGTGTGTGTGTGTGTGTTTCCCTTGTACAGTAGTGAATCGGAGAGCTTTGGTACCGGTGACAGAGCCCACATAAGAGACACATGAATGTAATAGAGTGAAAGAAAGGTGACTGAGAACGAGATGATCAGGCAGAGCGGAGAGAGGGAGGGAGAGAGGGCGAGAGGGAGAGTGGGAGAGGGAGGGAGAGGGGAGAGAGACAGAGGAGAGAGGGAGAGAGAGATGAGAGAGGAGGGAAGAGAGGGGTGAGAGAGAGAGAGAGGAGAGGAGGAGAGACAGAGGAGAGAGGAGAGACAGAGGGGAGAGAGGGAGAGAGAGACAGAGGGAGAGGGAGGCGAGGGAGGAGAGAGAGAGGGTGAGAGAGAGAGAGGGGAGGAGGGAGGAGAGAGAGAGAGGGAGGGAGAGAGAGAGGGAGGGAGGGAGGGAGGGAGGAAAAGGGAGGCGTTTGAGAGTGTGAACACTGGATGTTCTCTGAACAACAAGCTCCAGGGAGAGAAGAGACAGAGAGGGGACAGGACGGAGGAGGACGGACTCGCCTCAGGCTGTTAGTGGGAGCAGGTGGATGAGACTGATCCATGGACACTGACTCTGAATTTTCTCTTGCTTGGAGGGGAGTTTGTAGCAGAACCCGCCTCTGAACTTGGATTACAGCTGTTAGGGGCAGAACCCGTCTGATACCAGGGACCAGCTCGGTGCGTGTAGAAAGCTGCTGCACGGTGCTCAAAATTGAAATCGCCATTGTTCTGTACTCAAGATTACATTTTATCCACTACTCGAGATTACACTGTCCATATCGGCCACTGCTCTGGATTACATCATTGCTACCCAGTTCTCCAGATCTGTAAGTACTCCAGATCACAGGAGCGGTATTTGACGTTGCTAAGTAATGACCTATGTTGATGTTAAATCCTTTTTTAAACTCAGTTTTTTTGAGTTTCAGCAAATACTGAAAGAGTAATCTAAGTACACTCTTGAGCACTGAGCAGAAGTAGTGTAATCCCGAGTACCAAACGATACTGACAGTGTAATCCTGAGTATTGGCCAGTATTGATCGTGTAGTTTTGAGAACTGGCTGAATAATTACACCATCAGTATCAGATGATCATCTTTACACAGCAATATTGAAGCCTAGGATATCAGCTCCTGAGTAAAACGAGTAATGCATGCTCATACTGTAATCTTGAGTACTAGCTGTATTCTATTCAATAAAAGCCTATTCTATTCTATTCTAGCTAATACTGAAAGTGTAATCTTGAGTACTGGCCAATACTCAAGATTACACTGAGTACTCAAACTTTCAGTATTTATAGCAGACAGAACTGTAAATTACAGCATCACAACACCAGTGTGTTTTATTTATTTTCTTATGTCCTAAAGAAAAGAATGCATTTCCTCTCCTCTCGGAAATGAACGTCCTGTGTTTCGTCCTCAAATGACTAAAGTCTTTCCAGTTATACTCGTTATACTCGTTATTTTATAAACAGTAACGTAAATGAGGCTTCAAATGGGATTATTATCCGATTATGAAGTGTTGTGTCCTCCTCAGTGCCGTCCAGCCGGGATGTCCCGTAGGTGGGATCTTGTAAATGCAGAATCAGACGCAGCCAATCACTGGAGATGTTTACAGTGTCTGAATGACTTTTTTAGTTCCGGTAACCGATAAGCGCAGTAATCGTGTAAATCTCTCGTTCAGCCCGGAGCTCCCTGCATTCCTTCATCATCACACGCTTGCTTCAAACCTCCGCTTCACCTCTTTCTTCTTCTGGTTTCCAGAGGCCTCAGGCAAGGGCTTCACTGTTTAAGGGGGAGTGCGCGCGCGCGCGCGTGTGTGTGTGTGTGTGCGCTTGTGAGCAGAGGATCATGTTACTGCTGATTAGAAGAGAAACAGAGAGAGATCTTAGACCTTCACAACTCCTTTATTGGTACAACAAAATCATCATTTCATTTACACACACGCACAAACAGGCACACACATACACACACACTCACACACAGGCACACACATACAGACACACACACATGCGCGCGCACACACACACATACATACAGACACACAAACACATGCAGGCACACATATACAGACACACAGACATACACACACACGCACACACAAGCATACATACAGGTGTACACACACGCGCACACACACACGCACACACACACAGTCTGATTGTTAAATCTGCTTCATTCATTCTCCTCATTCTCCTTGTCTACACATAACCGCAACAAACCTGGTCCACTGTGTCCCCAGATCGACAGAAAGGACAACGTGTCCCTGCCGTGGACTCACAACGCCAGTTCGTAAGTGGGAGACTTGAACGGGGGAAGAGAAAGAGAAAGACACAAAAAGAGGGATAGAGAAAAGAGGAGAGACAGCAAGAGAGAAAGATGGTGGGGCCAAATGCTTCATCCAGGTGTAGACGCAGCACACAACCCACTTCCTTGATATAGGGCTGCCCACAAACTGCACAGGACCCTCCCCATTTACTGCACAGTGCTCCGCCCACTACCTGTATAAAGCCCTGCCCACTTCCTGCTCACAGATTCTAATGGAGTTTCCTCTGGCTAGGAACCTTGTCCAGCTTAGCAACAGTAGCTATGATGGTATACATTTGTGGGCGGAACCTTAAAAGGAAGATTCCAAGTGAATGAGAGAGGTTTTCGTGTAACACATTGATGGTGGTGTGTGTGTGTGTGTGTGTGTGTGTTTGATTTCTGCACAGCTGTGACAACAGAGAAAACTGCCTGCTTTTGCACCACAGCTGCAGAGAGAAGTGAGATATATCATTGAACTCTGACACTAATAAACAGCCAGTGTGGGAGGAGAGCAAGAGAGTGAGAGGGAGAGAGGGATGAAGAGGAAAAGGTGGCACCATGGCATATTGAGGGTTCTGCCATCTCAGTTCTGCACAATAACGCAAGAAACTAACTCCAGCTCTCCACAGCGAGTCAAACTGCATGTCTCTACGGCAACCACAAGCCTCTCGTAGGAGTGTTTTAAAATCAGGTCATTCAGAAACACTATATAATCCCACAATTCCAGAAACTCTCCGAATTTCCTGAATTTCCTCTAGTCTGGAAGTGTTCCAGAATTCCACCATCTCTGAATTCTGGACATTTCTAACGAAGCTGATTCAGAGCGCCCTATGTTTCCCAGTGACATGTCCAAATTTTGGACTGGTCTAAGAGCCTGAATACATCTCTAGAATCCCAGCTTGGTGGATTTGAATTCACCATTTTTGGGCCTTGAAGTAATTTAGTAACAGCAGAATTACATTATTGTAAAATCTTTCAAAATTCTTTGGAATTGTAGAATACCTGGATTCTTGAAATTGATAAATTGGCCAATCCAGTCAGGTGTGCTGAATTCGAAGAATATTTAAGTCCAGTCCTCTGGAATTCTACAACATTTTGACTCCATTAAGAGGAGTTCTAGAATGCTTAGGAGTTCTGGATTTCTAGAATTTGTTAAACCACATGAAAAGATCAATTAAAGGCACAGGAATCCTGAACTTAAGGTGGATTCTAGAATTCTTATAATTATTTCCGAATTCCAGCAGGGTGGATTGGAAGCTTGGAAGGACTGCTAGTTTGTCCAAACGGTGAACAAACCTCTTGCACAGCTTGGAGGAAGATAAACTGCCCACTTCATGAAATGACGTTTGCAAACAAAAGCCAAATTGCTTTTAAATGAAAGACTGTCTGCAAATGAGTCCTCTGACGACTCCATGTCTCTCTGCGAGGAACTCTCCAGAATCCTCCACCTAATTTCATTTACAGCATGCAAGAAAAAGAACCTCCCTCTCCCTCTCTGGGTAGGGGGGTCCTTCCTCTCCCCCACCACTGGTCCTTGTTGCCATGGCGTCAAATGTAATGTTGTAGTCTAGACTGAAATATTCTGTTGTGCTTGACTTCTTTGATGGATCCTCAGAAAAGGAAGAGTTGCAATGTGCGTGTTCGGGGAAGCTGGGAAAACATGAGAACCTTGAATACATTCCTCACAGAGCTGCCTGCCTTCCTTTGTCAGCACTTGAACATATCGGTTGGTTTAGATATCAGTCGAGTGTGTGTGTGTGTGTGGGTGTGTGTGTGGGGGTGTTGGGGATCTGCCGCATTCACATGTTGGAATAATAGAAAAATGACTTTCCAGACTAGGACAGTGTACATGTACACTCGCTCAAAAAGTCCAAACTCGGAGAAAGGTTTGGTGCACAACTTGCCGAGCTGCCGTCATCCGTCGTGCATCCTTCCATCCATCCATACATCTCACTTGTCACCGCCTGTCCTTTTGTCGGTTCATTTGTGTGTATTCATTGGCTTAACTGCTTATCCTACACTCAGATGGAGGTGAATGATTGGTTGATGGTAAGCTGTGTGCTAATGAAACAAATTCACTTTCCCTCTCCTGCAAGCTGCACGTTTGTCTGTCCACAGTGCCAAACTCCACACCTTTACAGACATTTTCACTAGTAACGTGCTTAGGTTTCATCCATTTGACCCGACTCACCTAATCGCACCAGCACACCAGAGTCCTGTTGGACAACATCCCTGTGTTCATCCAGCTGTTCTCAGGAGCCTTCATCGGAGCTTTGGGTGCTCAGGGCGAGTGATGGATTAGGGGACAAATTTGCATATTGCGGTGTTTTGCGATGTCAGTGTTGCAAATGTCAGTGTGGCTTTTATTCATAAAGAAACAGTGGTGCGGAGAAGCCACAGGCTCAGTCCGCTCTCCGCATGAGTGCGTTCATATTCTTCCGTACGGGTATCCGGTAGCTGTCGACTGAGCATTATTCACATTATATCTTTCCCGATGACTCAGGGGTGAAGGACGGTGACTTGTCTTACTTTGTGTTCATCTCTGCTGGAGATATTTAACTCTTCTTTTCAAAGTGAGCTCCTGTGCCTCGGCCGTCCTTGTCGATGAAAACTTGCTCTGAGTCGCTTGTATTTAACGCTAAGTCCTCTGCGTGGGGGAGATGTCTCAGGTTATATATTAGTATTGTATTCAGAACTGAGACCATGTCTAGTCTGGTCATATATCGCTAATCGTTTACGAAAAGTCTGTACCGTAACAACAAATCTCAAACAAACGTAAACAGTTTTGAATATTATGCACTGTAATTTTCACACTTTTGATTTTTTCCTCACCAACACTGATGGCGTTTAGCATCTCGATGATGAATATGTCTGTCAGCCAGCAATTATACAGTTCTCCGGCAAATGCTTTAGATTAGTTGACGGCATGTAAAAATCGTCAGAGGGATTTTTTAAAAAGATCGATAGTAGTCCCTGGAAGAGGATTGGGCCGATGGGAAGCAATATTATAAACGTTCCATTTTGAGAGTGGAAAGGAAATTTCATTTTGCTTTTCATGCGAGAGTGATCTTTGGTTATCTATAAGTAAAGGTATCTGTTACAATTGCCCTTGTTTTGTCTCTCTCAGCCATGGACAAATCCCACATATATCAGCTGATTCTTAACTGATGTCACTCTTGTAACTGCTGTAAAGATGTGAAGCAAACTCTCAGCACTGGACTCACAAAGCCATTTCAGCATGCTATCCCGGAGTCGCTTCAATGGCCAGGATGGGGCGGGTCTGCCACAGTATGGACGACCCAAGAGCAAGACCGTGATGCCCAAGAGGAGGCAGCCAAACCCTAGAGTGGCCCTTGTGTTACGAGGGAAGATCCACCGCCTCCTCCAAGGTTCTGCTGAGCACTCGGTCCATGCTTCAGGTGTCTTCTGTGCTGGAATTGAAGAGGTGGATGAAGAAGAAGCAGAAGATGTGGGCAAGATGCAAGACTTTCACAGGAAGGGAATGGCTCCAGTCGAGGCCTGCCACTCGCCTCAAATCCCAAATGGACAAGGAAGTGGTGACATTGCTGGGGCATGTTGTGTAGGAGAGGTAGAGCTGAACCGAGAGGGTGGCATCAGGATCCCTTGCACCTTGCAACACAGTAAACCAGTGACATTGCAGAGCCAGACATCTCAAGACCTTAATGGCACAGAGTTTTCTCTTGGCAGGGGGACTGCTGGTGGAGTGTCCATGTGTCAGAAAGACTCTCTGCTCTATCAGTTTAACAAGGCCGTCCATGATAAAATCCTGGAGGGAGATGAAGAGGCAGAGGAAGAATCAAGTGCAATCATTGAGCATATACTGAAGGAACTGAGAGGCATCAATAAAATCCAGGAGGAAATTTCAGACCTGAGAGAGTACCTGTCCTCTGTTCGTGGCTCTGTTGAAGAGGTGTCCAGCTGTGTCGATACAGTCTTGATGGAGATTGAGAGTATTCGTTTAGCTACCAAGACAGGTGTGGAGACATGGCCTAAGGCAACTTCCAGGGACATGCCCTCCCACCTTCACAGAGCAGATATTCCTTTCATCAGAGGATGTGACAAACCCTTTATCGAGTGTACAAATATAAACAGTGGTATGCAAGCAAAGCATTATGAGGACAATTGCAAAACAGAAGGTTCCCAAGAATCTGAACTCGGAAGAAGACTGTTACATAGATCTTCATCTACCTTCACTAGTGCTGATGATGGTGTCCGCCCTGTATTTGAAGAAGAAGCCTCCAAACAGAGTTCAGACATATCCCTGATCACCGGGAGAAGGAAACTGAGCTTTGGTTACCTTGAGCGCCAAGATGGGCAGGACTGTCCCATTACAAGTTCTCTTTCTTCAGGTCAAAGCTCCAAATCTGACTCTGAACATGAGAGACATTCTTCTGGGTTTGTCCATATTACCAGTGAGGGACAGAACTGCAACCAGACAGAGTTGGGAAATGGTGAAAGTGGGAAGACAAGATTGAGTGAAGAAGATCCACACTCCAGACAAGGCAGTTTCGAAGAGGCAGATGGTCACACCGTAGATACCTG
>CM029390.1:132500-147500 GCA_017165825.1 Hepsetus odoe | reverse complement strand
CTCTCTCTCTCTCTCTCTCTCTCTCTCTGTGTCTCTCTGTCTCTGTCTCTGTCTCTCTCTCTCTCTCAGTCTCTAATTCGGTCCAGAAAGGCTGGTATCTCTTATGCTCTACAGTCTCGATCTTCACTCAACGATGAAGAACTGGTAATGTCTACACACACACACACACACACACACACACACACACACACACAGAGTTTATTTTTTATAGATCAGATATTAACAGCCTGTGGAAAGGTCTTTGTCTTCTTTTGGCTACTGGTTTCCACAGCATGTTGTCCATCTCCATGTCTTTCTGTCATCTATTTCTTCCTCTTTCACACTCCATCGCAGCTCCATCCTCAACATCCTTCTCCTGATATGCGCCTCCTCTCCCCTCTGGACATGTCCAAACCAACACCGTCTCACTCAGTCTAAGTTTGTCTCCAAACCATCCAACCTGAGCTGTCCCTCATGCCTAATCTTGTCAATTCTTGTCTCTCAGCATTTTTAACTCTGATACGTCCAGCTCCATGGCTTGTCTTCCCACCCTAACCCGTGTAACATAGCTGGTTTCACTACCGTCTCCATTCCGTATAACATTGCTGGTCTCACTACCGTCTGACCCGTGTAACATAGTTGGTCTCACTACCATTTCCAACGCATATATCATAGCTCAGGGGTGGGCATTCTTTTTGGCTCAGGGGCCACAATCAGATGTGACGGTCCAGCCAGCGCCAGGTGGACAGCGCTGGTGTACGGTTACATACTTTAACTCCAGTTTCAGTGGGAACTGGGCTGCTGGGCTCTGTTTCTGCCAGCACTTCCAAACTGGGTGTTTCTCAGGAGAGATGTGAGGTGTTCAGGTCCTCTCTCCTCCTGTCTTCAGACAGGTCCTCTCCTCTCCTGTCTTCATACAGGTCCACTCTCCTCCTGTCTTCATACAGGTCCTCTCTCCTCCTGTCTTCAGACAGGTCCTCTCTCCTCCTGTCTTCAGACAGGTCCTCTCTTAGGGATTTCATGGTCAACAATTCCTCTGTTCTCACAACATTGTCACTAATCGCTCTGATAAAAATGAAAAGCTGAGCGGTGACTTGGATCCAGTGCTAGCCAGTAGATCTGAAATGACTCTGCTTTTTGTTGAAGTCCCTGTCAAGCATTCCTCAGTTCGTTCCACACGTCATGTCTTCAGATGAGTTTTTGCTCTCCAGACACAGGAGCCCTGTAGTCTCTACCACCTTTCAAAATCTCTGCTTGGAGAAAGGCTTGCTGGGCTGATCTGGATGCTAGTAAATAAATGGTGTCGGTGCTCCGTTCTTGAACGGTAGTTTGTCGGAGAATAATATTCCGCTGATCCTGTAAACTGGCTGCCAGGCTGTTAGCAGTAGCTGCCCATACTGGTGTTGACTGGTTCCATAATCGGCCTGTTTGGTGGAAGAGTGGTGGCTGATATTGTGCTGCAATGGTTTCTTGGCAAACTAGACATGCAGCCTTAGATCGGACTTCATTATCCGACTCCAGGGATTGTGTCTGAAGTGTGGCTGGTCTCCCTACCATCCTGTATATCTTCCCTTTCACTCTTGCTGGTCCTCGTCTGTCCCCGTCTGTCCCAGACCTCTGCTGTCGCTCTTTTCCACCCATTCCAACCTGCCTGCTCTCTCTTTTCCTTTAAATATTATTATCACCATCTGAAAGAACGTACATGGGTTTTGGACTTTTGGATGAGCATGTTCCTTGTTCTTGAGACATGCTTCAGCTTCTCGACTGCATCCCCTTTCATTCCTAAATGCACTTTATTACCCTCCAACACTGACCTCACCCCTGTCCTCCCAACCGCACACTCCTCCGTCCCGGCACTCCAGCGTGACTCACCGCCTTTAAAACTCACTTTAATCATGAACAGCCCTGAACTAGAGCAGAGGAGCAGACGCGGACGCCCACTGGTGCTTTCTGCAGCTCCTGAAAACATTTGTCTCCTCCACAGCAGGGGACACTGTCCACCTGTCCTCATCTTACCCTCAGTCAAACTCTGTTTATTAATTACACCAATTCAGTAATCATGAACAACATTCAGGGAGCTCAGAAAAATGATGAGCCACCCTTTATCTCTCTCTGTCTCTCTCTCTCTGTCTCTCTCTCTCTGTCTTTCTCCCTCTCTCTCTTTCTCTCTCTCCTCTCTGTAGAGGACTCATGTGTATAAGAAGACTCTCCAGGCTCTGATTTATCCGGTGTCCTGTTCCTCTCCTCACCGTTTAGAGGTGTGGACAGCGTCTGCTCCATCCTACTGTAGCGAGTGTGAGGGTCTGCTGTGGGGACTCGCTCGGCAGGGACTGCGCTGCTCCGACTGTGGGGTCAAATGTCACGACAAGTGTCAAGAACTGCTCAACGCAGACTGTCTGCAGAGTGAGACACACACACAAACACACACACACACACACACAGATACACATACATTCACACAAATACTCAGTCTCACACACACACACACACACACACACACATACACTGTCAACCGACAGTTTTCTCTCTCTCCTGTCTCTCTCTCTCCCTCTCTGTCTCTCCCTCTCCCTCTCTCTCTCTCTCTCTCTCTCTCTCTCTCTTTCTTTCAGGAGCAGTGGTGAAGAACAGTAAGACTGGAACTGAAGATCGCACTCAGCAAATCATCTCCGCCATGAAGGACCGAATGAAGATCCGCGAGAGGAACAAGCCGGAGATCTTCGAGTTAATCCGGAACGTCTTCAACGTCTCCAAGCTGACCCACACCCAGCAGATGAAGGCTGTCAAACAGACCGTTTTGGATGGAACCTCCAAATGGTCTGCAAAAATTTCAATTACAGGTAATCACTCAAACTACAGCGCTACAGTAAGTGATGTATCTAGAACTGACTGAAACTTGCTTATACTACAGCTCTCCAGTCAGTGACATATCTAGAACTGATTGAAAACTACTTGCACCACAGTTCTATAGTCAGTGATGTATCTAGGACAGACGGAAACCTTACACTACATTTCTAGCATTAGTGATATATCTAGAATTGATGGAAACCTACTTACACTACAGCTCTGGCATCAATGATGTATCTAGAACTGACTGAAACGTTTAAACCAAGTAGTGGTGGTGAAGTAGCAGACATCTGGTCCCATGCACTGCCACTCTGAACTGTTCCGACACTTCCAATTTGTCTAGAACCAAGTATTTCACTCCAAACTTGCTCCAGCATCACTACTTTGTTCCTCCCGGCAGTTCTTCTTGTCAACATTCACAGGAGATGTGGTTCCTTGGACGTATATTTGTAGATGACGTAGATGGCGGTGCGGTAACACGCAGCGGCCGCTCGGGGGACCAAACTTTGGTGCTGAAGTCTGTAAAAAAGTCTTTCATCCGACTAACTTCATCAGTATTCTTGCACATGAGCATCACAACTGTGGATGCTCTTAATTATAAGCATCAAACACTGCTGGAGCTCAGAAATCAGCCAGGATTCAGTCTTCCTGTGACTCTCCGAACGATGCTACGGGAGCTCGGCGTGCTGAGAAGACCAGGCCTTCAGTCCCCGAGATCACCTGCTGTACCTGGCTGACTGAGAGGACATCGGACAGACAGAAACGCGGCAAGCGTGCTGGGGTCCGGGCTCAGCTAAAGGCTAACGCTAGCCGACCGGCTATCCTGTTCGTCCTCCTCGCCAATGTCCGCTCCCTGGATAATAAACTGGACTGTAGTAACGACTCCAGCTGAACACCCAGCGTGAGGACAGAGACTGCTGTGTTTCTGTTTTTATGGAGACATTGCTCAGCGACAGCGTTCCGGAAACCGGCATCCAGCTCGCCGGAATCTCCGCGTTTCGCTCGGACAGAAACTCGGCTCTGTCCGGCAAGACTCACGGAGGGGGGCTGTGTGTTTTTACGTAAACACACAATGGTGTACAAACGCTGTGCTGGTCTCTACACACTGTTCGATACTGCTGGAGGTGCTGACAGTCCGCTAACAGCGCTAATGCTAACAGCGCTAGTGCTAACAGCGCTAGTGCTAACAGCGCTAATGCTAACAGCGCGCTGGCTGAACTTTATGGAGTTATCAGCGGGCTCCAAAACTCCCATCTGGACGGACTGTTTATCATCACCGGAGATTTCAACCATGCAAATCTCAGGTCAGTTCTCCCTAAATTCCATCAACATGTGAACTTTACAACGAGGGGGAAACACGCTGGACTGTGTTTACACAAACATGGCCGGCGCGTACAGAGCGGAGCCCCGCCCCCACCTCGGACTCTCAGACCACATGTCTGTGCTGCTGATCCAATGTACAGACCCATCGTCAGGCGCGTGAGACCCACCCTGAAGCAGGTGAAAGTGAAAGTGAAAATGACAACCCTTGTCATTGCGAGGTCACGGCACAGCACACATGAACCACAACGAAATTGGACCTCTGCATTTTACCCATGCACACTCAAACCCGTGCAGCAGTGGGCAGCTATTGAAAGCGCCCGGGGAGCAGTGATGGGGACGGTACCTTGCTCAAGGGTACCTCAGGGCAACCTATTGGGAAGGGGTTTGAACCCCCGATCCTCCGATCATGCGGCTAACGCCCTAACCGCTAGGCCACCGCTGCCCAGGTGAAGACCTGGCCCACAGGAGCCATCTCTGCTCTTCAGGACTGCTTCGAACGCACCGACTGGGACATGTTTAGGGAAGCTGCAACCTACGGTGACTCCATCAACCTGGAGGAGTACACAGCTTCAGTGACTGGCTACATCAGCAAGTGCATTGAAGTTACTGTCTCCAAGTTCATCATCACACGAACCAACCAGAAGCCATGGATGACTGCGGAAGTGCGCAGACTCCTGAGAACCCGGGACAAGGCCTTCAAGTCAGGGGACGAGGCCGCCCGAAGAACAGCGAGGGTGAACCTGTCTTGGGCCATCAGAGCAGCAAAGCGAGCTCACGCACGGAGAATCCATGGCCACATCAGAAACACCGGTCCCTCCCAGATGCGCTGAACCGCTTCTACGCACGGTTTGATGCGGCAAACAACACAGAAATGAGGAAGACCACCCTTCATCCAAATGACCAGGTTCTCTATCTGATCACGGCTGAGGTGAGAAGATCTCTACTGAAAGTCAACCCATGGAAAGCTGCTGGTCCAGACAACATCCAAGATCGTGTGCTCAGAGGATGTGCAGAACAGCTGGCAGATGTTCTCAGCGACATCTTCCACATCTCTCTGAGCACCACTGTTGTTCCAAGGTGCTTCAAGACCACCAGCATCATTCCAGTGCCAAAGAAACCATCTATCTCCTGCCTCAATGACTATCGTCCCATCGCACTCACACCCATCATCATGAAGTGCTGGTCATGAGGCACATCAAGTCTCAGATCCCCTCCTCACTGGACCCCCTGCAGTTTGCGTATCGTCCCAACCGCTCAACGGATGATGCAATCTCCACCACCCTCCAACTGGCCCTTTCTCATCTGGACAGAAAGGACAGTTATGTCAGAATGCTGTTCATCGACTACAGTTCCGCATTCAGCACCATCATCCCTCAGCATCTGAGTGAGAAGCTGAGGCTGCTGGGCCTGAACACCTCCCTCTGTAACTGGATCCTGGACTTCCTGACTGGGAGACCCCAGTCAGTCAGGATCAGTAGCAGCACCTCCAACACCATCACGCTGAGCACAGGGTCCCTCAGGGCTGTGTGCTCAGCCCACTGCTGTTCACACTGATGACCCACGACTGTGCAGCCAAGTACAGCTTGAACCACATCATCAAATTCGCTGATGATACAACTGTGGTGGGTCTGATCAGTGGTGGAGACGAGGCAGCCTACAGAGAGGAGATACAAGAGCTGACGGACTGGTGCAGAACCAACAACCTGTCTCTTAACGTCGACAAGACTAAAGAGAGGGTTGTTGACTTCAGGAGACCACGTCAGGACCACACTCCACTTATCATCAACACCTCACCTATGGAGATGGTCCAGAGCACCAAGTTTCTTCATGTTCACATAACCGACAACCTCACGTGGACCCTCAACACCAACTCGATCACGAAGAAAGCCCTGCAGCGCCTCTACTTCCTGCGCAGACTGAGGAAAGCCCATCACTCATCCTCACCATCTTCTACAGAGGAACCATTGAGAGCATCCTGAGCAGCTGCATCACTGCCTGGTACGGGAACTGCAACATCTCAGACCGCAAGTCCCTACAACGGATAGTGAGAACAGCTGAGAAGATCATTGGGGTCTCTCTGCCTCCTGTTCAGGACATCTTCACCACTCGCTGCATCCGCAAAGCAACCAGGCCTCCACTACCAGGATGGGGAATAGTTTCTGCCCCCTGAACATCAGACTTTTGAACACATCTTCACTTATTACTTATGTTTTGATAACATCTTAACTTATTACTCATCTACAAATCTACTTACTATTTTTTTTAACTGCACAGCCGCATTTTACTCAAAACACTGCTGTTACACTTTGTTACTTTGTTATTCTGCTACACTGTCACACTGCCCAACTACCTGGGCTGCTTTGTTCCACAATACTGCAGCCCCCTGACGATGAAGGTACTGTCTATGATGAATGTACCATCTGTGCTGTTTGTTGTCTGCACTTGTTGCCTTGTCTTATCTTATGTTGTGTCTGTTGTCCTATGTTTAGCTCCAGGGTCCTGGAGGAACGTTATTTCACTGTGTACTGTGTATATGGCTGAAATTACAATAAAATCCTCCTTGACTACTTTGTGTTTGTCTAGCGGTTCTCACGCTCAGGCGGTTGGTGTCACTGCGAGCGTCTGTCCCTCCTGCAGCGAGTGCTGCTCCTCCTGCTCTGATTTGCGGGAAACAGACTGAGCTGTTGTCACGGTGTCGACCCTGGCTGGGTTCTTTCTGATGGAACTCCAGTGATTTCTGTCAGAGACGATGATTCAGCCGCTCATTCTGTACAGAAAAGACGTTGTTTCTGGAAGTTTCCGGAACCGCTCATTTCCACAGACCAATGATTTGAAGCTTGTGGCCTTTTTTCACCATCTTAATGGAGAACGGTTCCCCTAAGCTGTGTGCTGTGGTTGGGATTTGATGGCAAAAGGAACCAAACATGGCAAGGAGCTGTAGGAGCTTCCTGTCTTTTTTAGAAGGTTTTCTTCCAAAGAGGATGGAGGGAGTAGAGGAGGTTTAAATACTTGCGGTGGAAAGTTAAGAGTAACGGTGAGTGTAGAAGAGAGGAGACAGACAGGGGTCAGTGTGACCGGTGTACTTCTGCGTTGTGTGATTTTGGACACGACACAGGAGTCTCCTTTTGGTTCTGGGTCGGTCTGGAACTTCTTAAATACTAAGCTAGCCAGGTGTGAGGGATTGGGTGGTGATGGTAATTGGGACTCCTTACTGATCCTGGAGTTTAAAACCAAACTAACTTTGTACTGTTAGTATACCCAAGGGGGTTGGGTAGCCGGTTGACCTTGGACCCTCAGAGGTTTTTTTTTTTCTTCACATAGTGGAGTTTTTTGTTCCTCTCCTCTGTAGTCGTCCGGCTTTAACATCTATTACTGTAACCTGTTCCATCATCGACCATCAATGTAAAGTGCCTTGGGGCAACTTTGTTGTAAAAGGCGCTATACAAGAATAAATTGAATTGAATTGAATTGAATTCTTTCTGCCTGGCCATTAGATTCCGGATGATGGCCAGATGTGAGGCTGACCGTGGTTCCCAGTTGCTGGAAGAACGACTGCCACACACGGGAGGTGAACTGGGACCCACGGTCAGACACAATGTCCTCCGGTAGGCCGTAATAACGGAATACATACTGAAATAGGGCCTCCGCGATTTGATGCGCCGAGGGTAAGACAGGAAAGGGGATAAACCGACACTAAATCTACCACCACTAACACACATGTATAACCTTTGGACTGTGGTAGATCTACAACTAAGTCGACGGCTATGTGTGACCAAGGGCGATCGGGTATGGGAAGGGGTTGTAGCTTACCGGCAGGACGTTCTCGTGGTGTTTTGATCCTTGCGCAGACGGTACACGAACGGACGTTCCGACGAATGTCATGGGCCAACGTGGGCCACCAATACTTTTGTCTCACCTTTTCGGAGGTGCGGAAGACGCCTGGGTGCCCTGAGGCGGGGGAAGTATGAACCCACCTGATCAACGGTTGTCGTAGCCTTTCCGGCACGAAGATCCGGTCAGGAGGGCGGTCGGCTGGGGACGGAGACCATCTAGCCTCCCGTGCAATGTCCCTTTCGATATCCCATTGCATCGGAGCAGCCACCACGGTCGTTGCCAGAATGGGTTCTGGCTCTGGGTTTGTCTCCTGTGGCAAGTATATGCGTGAAAGAGCATCTGCTTTTTGGTTTTTTGAGCCCGGGCGATAAGTTATATGAAAGTCAAATTGCGTGAAAAACAATGCCCATCTTGCCTGTCTATGGTTTAGTCACTTTGCCTGCCGGATGTATTCTAAGTTACGGTGGTCGGTGAGGGCCGTGAAAGGGTGCTTAGCACCCTCTAGCCAATGATGCCATTCTTCCAGTGCTGCTTTGATTGCTAGAAGTTCACGGTTTCCTATATCATAATTGGCCTCCGCGCGGCTCAATCTTCGTGAAAAAAAGGCACAGGGAAACAACTTCTCTGGGTTGCCATGGCGCTGGGATAACACAGCCCCCAAACCCACCTCCGAGACGTCCACTTCCACCACGAACGGGATCTCTGGGTCTGGCAGTCGAAGGAGAGGTGCAGAAGTGAACCTCTGTTTTAGCTCCTGAAACGCTCTCCATGCCGCAGGTGTCCAGGTCAGGCGGGAAGGTTTACCTCGCAGGAGGGTTGTTAAAGGGGCTGCTATGGTGCTAAAGTGCCTTATGAATCGACGATAAAAGTCAGCAAAACCCAGAAAACTTTGCAACTGCTTCACTGTGCAGGGCTCCGGCCATTGGGTTACTGCCTCTACCTTCCATGGTTCCATCTCTACCCCCTTTGGGCCGATATGGTATCCCAGGAAGGAGATCTCAGAGCGATGGAACTCACATTTCTCCGCTTTAACATACAACTCATGGGAGAGGAGTTGAGAGAGCACAGATCGTACCTGAGAGACATGTGTCTTGTAGGATTTGGAATATATGAGTATGTCATCAAGATAGACAATCACAAAGCATCCTAACATGTCCCTCAGGGCGTCGTTAATGAATGACTGGAAGACAGAAGGAGCATTTGCCAGGCCAAAAGGCATTACCTGATACATATAATGACCTGACGTTGTGCTGAACGCCGTCTTCCATTCATCTCCCTCTCGAATCCTCACCAGGTTGTAGGCGCTGCGGAGGTCCAGTTTGGTGAAGATTGTTGCTCCTTGCAACTGCTCGAGAGCTGCAGGGACAAGAGGTAGTGGATAACGATACTTAACAGTGACTGTGTTTAGTCCCCGGTAGTCAATGCATGGCCGGAGCCCCCCATCCTTCTTTTTCACGAAGAAAAACCCAGCGGAGGCTGGTGATGTGGATGGTATGATAAATTTTTGCTGAAGTGCTTCCGCCACATACTCCTCCATTGCTCTCGTCTCAGGCCCCGAAAGGGGAAAGATACGAGAACGAGGAGGGCTCATGCTGGGCAGGAGTTCGATTGCACAGTCCCAAGGTCTGTGTGGGGGAAGCTGAGTGGCTTTCTTGGCACTGAACACCTCATTTAGGTCAGCGTACTCAGGTGGAATGGAGGGAGGCTGATGAGCAAAGGGACTCTCCACTGAAGTGGAATGAAGGGAAACCGTTAGCGTGGGACAGTGAGCAGAACATTCAGGGGACCAGGACTTTATCACCCCTCCTCTCCAATCCACTACAGGATTGTGAGACCTCAACCAGGGGATGCCGAGCACTAACTGGTGACACGAATGTGATAACACAAAAAAGGGGATGGTCTCTGTGTGAGAAGGTTTTAGAGTGAGGGTGAGTGGATCTGTGACTTGGGTTAGACCCTTGGTGTTTACCTGCCGGCCATCCACGGCCCGCACTGACACAGGGTGGGATAGGGGGTGTAGAGGGGTGAGGAGCCTGGCTGCCAGGGAGGATGAAATGAAGTTCCCGGCCGACCCAGAGTCCATTAAGGCTAGAACAGAAACAATAACATTACCGCATTGTAAACGTGCTTTCATAACAAAACTGATTAGCAGAGACAGGGAGATGGGAGGCAGTTACAGTTCTTCTCTTTGTCAGATGAGGACAGTCTGCTTTCCAGTGTCCGGAAGTTCCGCAGTAGAAGCAGAGCTTATTCTGAGCGCGGCGTTCCTTCTCTGCAACCTGTTCCTTCTCAAGCGCGTGATCCCCAGCTCCATCGGCTCCGCGAGATCCGCCTCCGCTGCTGGAAGAGCCCGCCACGTAGGAGTGGCAGCAGCGTGGTCCGCTCGGGCTCGCGGAGGATGGGATGGTGCAGACCGCCGGTGCTGGTCTAAGCGGATAGCCAGGTCGATCAATTCCTCTAGCGACAATCCCGCATCCCCGCATGCCAGTTCTTTTTGTAGTTCTTCATGTAATCCTGCCCGAAAAACTGTAATGAGCGCTCGCTCGTCCCACTGACTTTCCTCCGCCAGGATTCGGAAATCGATTGCATAGTCTGATGCAGAGCCGCTTCCCTGTCTCAGACGTAGCAATCGATTGCCTCCGGACTGTCTGTGTGCGGGACGATCGAATACGGACCGGAACTGTGAGATGAAGCGGTCGTATGTGCGAATCGTCTCACCTCCTCGGTCCCAGACCGCGGTACCCCAATCTGCTGCCTTTCCGGATAACCGCGAGATAACCGTTGAAATCCGATCGCGGCCGTTCAGATGCGGATGTGCCTCGAAATATATATCGAGGGCAAGTAGCCGGATCCCCCGAATACCGCTCCGGGAGTGCGATATGGGCTCAGAACGCCCCGGGCAGCTGAGTGGGCTGAGCGGGCGGTGGAGCCGGCCCGGCCGGCGGCGGGTTCCCCGGCCGGCGCATGAGCTCTGTCATGGCTGCCATCAGCTGCTGAATACCCCAGCTGTTCTCCTCCACCATACCATGGAGTTCGTTCATGTATTCTCCGCCACTAGAACCACCTGCTGCGCCTCGTAAGTGAGAGGCCTGTTCTTCTGTCATGTTGCGGAGGGAAAAAAGGGGCGCAAGTGCACGGCGGCGATCTTAACGGGTTTATTTGAGAAAAAAATGAACGTAGGGATACAAACAAACACGGGTGAGCCACAACAAAGAACAGGCGAGTCTGGGTCGGCCTGGAACTCCTTAAATACTAAGCTAGCCAGGTGTGAGGGATTGGGTGGTGATGGTAATTGGGTGTGCTGGAAAACATGGTCAGAACTCCGGTGACCGGGACCGAGGTATGTCGCGAACCGTGACAAGCAGTAACAGTGTGGGACTTCAGATTCTGTGTAATTATTACCAGGTTACATTCACCCACCCTGAATTACACAAAATCCCAAAAGATGGAAAAAACAAAAAAACAAAACATACCCATAACAAACACACTGGCCACCAACAAATTCACTTCACAGATACAGTGAATTACATCAGCAATGAAGCTTCCGCCAAAGAGGATAAGAGGCCGGGGACCTGCTTGGCTACCAGAACACTCTGTAGATAATACAATAACAAATTCACACATCCATAACTGCTGGACGAACGGGTTCAAGACCAAGGAGTGTTTTGAGTTGAGTCATTGATTCAATTAAATGACGAACTGGTCTAATGACTCTACCAAAACGCGTGGCAAGTCTCTGATCGGCATCCACTTCTCCGGGTTCAGGAGAGTGAGAAATGTGGGGCTGAGACTCAGCAGGGGAGTCTGGGGAGGCAACAGCCAGTCCACCCAGGTCAGGAGCACTCACCACTGGCAGGGTCCGCTGAACGGCATCCATGTCCGGGTCTGTGGTGGACAGCTGATGGATCCATGATAGCGGATCCACTTTGTGAAATGATCAGTAATCGCTAGGACATTGACAGACTTCTTGTTGTTGTCCTCAGCTGACAAGAAGTCTATGCACACAAGTTCCAATGGAGCACTGGTCTTAATACTCTCCAAAGGGGCTCTAGCTGCTTCCTCTGGGGTTTAGCTGACGATACATCTGTGACAGTTTCTCACATGATTGCGCACATCCTTCTCCATATTATACCAGAAGAAACGCTGCTGAGCTAAGGAGAGTGTGTGAGGTTGACCTTGATGACCAGCATTGTCATGAACCCCAGACAGCACCATTTGTTTTAGGGAGTCAGGCACCACAAACTGAAATCTTTTGTTTGGTCAGGGGGTCTTTCACAACTCTGTAGAGGATTCCATCAAGAAATGTGAGCTTATCCCATTGCCTCAGAAGCCTCAGTATATGTTGGTTCTCATTGTACCGCTTATGCCTGGAGGGCCTGCACTTGGTGGGCAACCCTGGAGATTACAGTGACTCCTGTTTGGTGAGACAGGAGATCAGCATGGGACATTGCATGAGATGGATCGCAAGCAGGTGAGCTGATGGAGGTTAGGTGACCCACGAGGGATGTTGCGTGCTGGCGAGAAGCAGACTCCCACTTGCTGATGGAGGACATAAGGGAGGAGACATCATCTGTCGACATAGATACATTACTAGCAGCAGAGACAGGGGTGCCGTGTATTGACTGAGGCTGGCAAGTCAAACGGAAGGCATCTTGAACGCTGGCATCCTTCATATCACAGACTTGCTTTAACAAGCCAGAGTAGGGCTCTGATAGGAGGCGTTGGGCCAATGGTTTCACAAACGGGTCCCTATTTGTGGTGGTGTCTGCTACGATGTTCAACCTGCCAGGAAGATATTTGATCTCGAAGCATTATGGAGAAAGCTTAGAGACCCAGCGCTGCTCACAGGCGTCCAGCTTTGGCTTAGTCAGGATGTATGTGAGAGGATTGTTATCAGTCCAGACAGTGAACTGATGACCCTTAAGCCAGTGACTGAACTTATCGCACACAGCTCACTTCAGAGACAAAAACTCAAGTCTGTGTGCTGGATATTTGGCTTGGCTGTGGCTGAAAGACTTAGTAGCGAAGCATATAGGTCTTGCTCTCTCCTCACCAGCTGCTACCTGGGATAAAACAGCTCCTAGGCCATCCTTGGAAGCATCGGTGGAAAGGATAAATGGCCTCTCGAATTCAGGATGAGCCAGCACCACACATTTGAGGAGCGCACTCTTGAGTTCCTCAAATGCCTTCTCACAAGAAGGAGTCCAGTCTTGAGGGGTCAGCTCCCGAGAGGTTCCGAGTTTCCCTCGCCCATGCCAGCCTTCAGTCCTCCTTTTCTGACCAGCTGTCAAAGCAAAGAGTGGCTTTGCAACCCGAGAGCATCCTGGAATGAAATGCTGGTAAAACATCACAATGCCAAGGAAGGATCTCACTTTCTTCTGGGACGGGGTATAACCATCGGCATTCAAGAGGTCCTCCTTCCAGAAACTTGTGATATTCCTCACTTTATCCTGGTCGACCGAAACTACATGACCCAGAAATCTCACAGAGTGCCTGAGGAAATAAAATTTTTCTGTGCCAGCTTCAGATTGTTGGCTCTCAGGTGGGAGAAAACAATCTCCAGTCATTTTAGGGACTCCTCCTCTGAAGGTGCAAAAACCAGCAAGTCATCAAGATAACATAGCAGACTGGAAAAGTCACCAAATATGCTGAGCATCATCTGCATAAAGGAAGCTGGACTGTTGCATAGGCCCTGGGGAAGTCTGTTATACTCTTACAGGCCAAGAGGTGTAGTGAAGGCTGTGTATCGCATGTCAGATTCATGGAGGGGGACGTTGTAAAATCCTGAGGTGAGGTTCATGGTGCTGAAGAAGGCATTTCCACCAAGGGCAGCAAGACAATCAGCCTGATGTGGTAGCGGGTGAGCATCCTTAACAGTTTTGGCGTTGAGCCAGTGGAAGTCGGTGCATATCCTTAAGTCCCCTGACTTCTTCCAGACCATCACCAGTGGCGATGTATATTCAGTGATGGACTTCCTAATGATGCCCTTCATCTCCATGTCTGACAGCATCTCTCTCAACTTATGATAGTGGGCTGGAGGGACTCCGCGGTATGGAAGCCTGAAAGGACAGTCATCAGTAAGGTGGACACGATGGACAAAATCCTTTGCCTCCCCACAGTCCAGTTTGTCTTTAGAGAGCACATTTTGGTAAGTCAACACAAATTAGGTCAACTTTCTCCTCCACTTATCTGACACTTCACAGCCCTCAATGTCAATATTGGCCAACCCACAGTCTTTAAGGAGCTGCACCGAAGCAGGCTCAGTGCCTGATGAGGGGGTGGAACTAGTATGCTGGTCACTCAGCTTTTTACACAGACCCTGAGCGATGGACAGGTCCTCTACAGCAGCACAAGGGAAGACGTCAGCAATCTTGGCATTGCGGCGCAGTGTCACAGGGCTTTTTGTGGGGTTAAGAACTTTCATCGGAACCCAGCGATCTCCCCACAGGGGTGTTATAATACGCCCCATCATGATGTTTTTTGGTGTGGAACGGGCTGATGTAGGTTCTCTAGGGTAGGGAAGGTAGGGTAGGGAGATGACAGTGCTCCCTGGAGAGACAACAGCAGATGGTGGCAGCTTTCCCCAAACTACATATTCTTTTTGTGGCAGTAGAGTGATAGCCTGTCGCAACCCAACTGTGCCAATCTTGTTGGCATCACTGGACCTGACCACCATGAGATACATCTCAACAACTGCAGAAAGTCTTCGCATTCAGTCCCAGTGTAACTGGAGTTAACAAGCTCCCAGTACTTAATTTCAGCCTTCATCTTCTGAATTGTGGGCCGTAGCACATTGCTCCCCACAATGAGTTCATCCCTTTGTCCAGGAACCATGAATGTTGGTATAACAAACCTAGACCCGTAAATTTCAATATCCAAGTCATAAATGCATTTGGGTTGTGTGAGAAGGCCACTGCATCCAACTAGCACCACATTTTCTGGAACATGCTGAGGAGTCAAAACAACACCAGCAGCTCTCAGTTTGCTATCTGCTTCCTCACTCAATGCGCATGACATACG
>CM029390.1:120000-127500 GCA_017165825.1 Hepsetus odoe | reverse complement strand
CGACGACTGCTGTCGACTGCAATCGACTTTTGTTGACTGTATTCGACTGTTGTTGACTGCTGCAGACTGTAATCGACCGCCGCTGACTGTAATCGACTGCTGTTGACTGTAATCGACTACAGTCTACTGTTGTTGACTATAATCGACTGTTGTTGACGGCTGTTGACTGTAATCGACTGTTATCGACTGCAGTTGAGTGCTGTTGACTGTAATCAACCGCTGTTGACTGTGATCGACCGCTGTTGACTGCAATCAATTTTTGTTGACGGTAATTGACTTTTGTTGACTGTATTCGACTGTTGTTGACTGTTGCTGACTGTTGCTGACTGTTGTTGAATGTAATCAATGGTTGTTGACTGTAATCTACTGTTGTTGACTGTAATCGACTGTTGCTGACTGTTGTTGACTATAATCTACTGTTGTTGACTGTAATCAACTGTTGCTGACTGTTGTTGACTATAATCTACTGTTGTTGACTGTAATCGATGGTGGTTGACTGTAATCTACTGTTGTTGACTGTAATCGACTGTTGCTGACTGTTGTTGACTGTAATCGATGGTTGTTGACTGTAATCGAGTGTTGTTGACTGTAATTGACTGTTGCTAATTGTTGTTGACTGTAATCGATGGTTGTTGACTGTAATCTGCTGTTGCTGACTGTTGACTGTAATCAATGGTTGTTGACTGTTGTTGACTGTAATTGACTGTAACTGACTGTAATCTACTGTTGTTGACTGTAATCAATGGTTGTTGACCAATCTACTGCTGTCGACTGTAATCGACTTTTGTTGACTGTATTCGACTGTTGTTGACTGCTGCAGACTGTAATCGACCGCCGCTGACCGCCGTTGAGTGTAATCGACTGCAACTGACTGTAATCGACCGTGGTTGACTGTAATCGATGGTTGTTGATGGCAATCCACTGTTGTTGACTGCAATCGATGGTTGTTGACCGCTGTTGACTGTAATCAACTGTAACTGACTGTAATCGACCGTTGTTGACTGTAATCGATGGTTGTTGATGGCAATCCACTGTTGTTGACTGTAATCGACTGCAACTGACTGCAATCTACTGTTATTGACTGTAATCGATGGCCGTCGACTGTTGTTGACTGTAATTGACTGTAACTGACTGCAGTCAACTATTGTTGACTGTAATCGATGGTCGTTGACGGCAATCTACTGTGGTTGACTGTAATCGACTGAAATCTACTGTTGTCGACTGCAATCTACTGTTGTTGACTGCAATCGACTGTTGTTGGCTGTAAATGACTGCAATCTACTGCTGTTGACTGTAATCGACTGTTGTTGACTGCAATTGACTGCAGTCTACCCCTGTTCACTGTAAACAAATGTCATTGACTGTAATCGACTGTAATCGACTGTAATCTACTGTTGTCGACGGCAATCAACTGCGGTTGACTGCAATCAACCGGTGTTGACTGCAATCAACCGGTGTTGACTGCAATCGACCATAATCGAACATTGTTGACGGCAATCGACAGCAATCGACTGCTGTTGACTGTAATCGACCGCCGACGACTGCTGTCGACTGTAATCAACTTTTGTTGACTGTATTCGACTGTTGTTGACTGCTGCAGACTGTAATCGACTGCCGCTGACCGCCGTTGACTTTAATCGACTGCTGTTGACTGTAATCGATGGTTGTTGACGGCAATCTACTGTTGTTGACTGTAATCGACTGTAATCTACTGTTGTCGACTGCAATCTACTGTTGTTGACTGTAATTGACTGCAGTCTACCACTGTTGACTGTAAACAAATGTCGTTGACTGTAATCGACTGTAGTTGACTGTAATCGACTGTAATCTACTGTTGTCGACTGTAATCTACGGTTGTTGACTGTAATCTACTGTTGTTGACTGCTGTTGACTGTAATCGACTACAATCTACTGTTGTCGACTGCAACCGACCATAATCGAACATTGTTGACGGCAATCAACAGCAATCGACTGCTGTTGACTGTAATCGACCGCCGACGACTGCTGTCGACTGTAATCAACTTTTGTTGACTGTATTCGACTGCTGTTGACTGCTGCAGACTGTAATCGACTGTCGCTGACCGCCGTTGACTGTAATCGACTGCTGTTGACTGTCATAGACTACAATCTACTGTTGTTTACTATAATCGACTGTTGTTGACGGCTGTTGACTGTAATCGACTGTTGTCGACTGCAGTCGAGTGCTGTTGACTGTAATCAACCGCTGTTGACTGTAATCGACCGCTGTTGACTGCAATCAACTTTTGTTGATGGTAATTGACTTTTGTTGACTGTATTCAACTGTTGTTGACTGTATTTGGCTGTTGCTGACTGTTGTTGAATGTAATCAATGGTTGTTGACTGTAATCTACTGTTGTCGACGGTAATCTACTGTTGTTGACTGTAATCGACTGTTGCTGTTGCTGTTGTTGACTGTTGTTGAATGTAATCAATGGTTGTTGACTGTAATCTACTGTTGTCAACTGTTGTTGACTGTAATCGATGGCTGTTGACTGTAATCTACTGTTGTCGACGGTAATCTACTGTTGTTGACTGTAATCGACTGTTGCTGACTGTTGTTGACTGTAATCTACTGTTGTTGACTGTAATCAACTGTTGCTGACTGTTGTCAACTGTAATCTGCTGTTGTTGACTGTTGTTGACTGTAAGCAATGGTTGTTGACTGTAACCGACTGTAGTTGACTGTAATCGACTGTAATCTACTGTTGTTGACTGCTGTTGACTGTAATCGACTGTAATCTACTGTTGTCGACTGCAATCAACTGTGGTTGACTGTAATCAACCGTTGTCGACGGCTGTTGACTGTAATCGACGTTTGTTGACTGTAATCGACTGTTGTTGACTGTTGTTGACTGTAATCGATGGTGGTTCAATTCAATTCAATTCAATTTATTCTTGTACAGCGCCTTTCACAACAGAGTTGCCCCAAGGCACTTTACACTGATGGTGGACAGGTTATAGTCATGGTCTAAAAATGGAAGGCTAGAAGGTAAAGCCGGACGACTACGGAGGAGAGGAACCAAAAGCTCCACTGTGTGGAGAAAAAAACCTCTGAGGGTCCAAGGTCGACTGGCTACCAAACCCCCTTGCGTATACTAGCAGTACAGAGTTAGTTCGGGTTTAACCCCAGGATCAGTACAGAGTCCTAAGCTGCTTCCCAGGCTCAGCAAGTCGAGCGCGGCCCCAGTACCGGTGAGCCGCCAGGATCCCTTGATTAGGATCACATCAGATGCACCGCACAGACCAGTTGGGAGTTCAGTGTTGGACTCAGGTGATGACCACAGCGGGCCCCCCCGGACATGTGGGGAGAGAAATGAAATGAGGGGGTCAGTGCTGAGCAGGATCCAGTAGTGACAGACACAGAAATGAAACAACAGTGCGATGGCATGTACAGCAGCACCAGCGACATTAGTAGTGGTGCACTATGGTGATTGGTGCGGGTAAGATAAACTGAAGAAGTAAGTCTTCAGCCGTGATTTAAAGACTGAGACTGAATCGGCATCCTGTACAGAAGCAAGCAAGCTGTTCCACAATCTAGGGGCCCTGGAACTGAAAGCTCATGCTCCAATACATTTATTTATGGAGGGACACATGTCTTCGCAACTGCATTAACACGGGGATTAAATGAAAGATCTGAATCAAAAATAACACCAAGGTCACGTGCCAGAGTACTAACTGAAAACTTCAACCCTGCATCCCGGATATGCGAAATGAAGTTGGCCCTGTCTACATCACTACTACAGAACAAGAGCAGCTCAGTTTTTTTGGGGTTTAGTGAGAGGAAGTTGTTATTGATCCAATCCCTGATATCACTGAGGCAACTAATTAAAGTGCCGGTTGATGCTTTATCACATGATTTAACAGATAGGTATAGCTGAGTGTCATCAGCGTAGGAGTGGTAACTAACATTATGCTTCCGTATAATAGTGCTTAGTGGGAGCATGCAGAGGGAGAAGAGCACTGGGCCCAACACCGACCCTTGTGGGACTCCATAATTACTAGTGACATAGGTGAGGGGGTGCCATAATTATCCTTTTGAATGACTGTAATCTACTGTTGTTGACTGTAATCGATGGTGGTTGACTGTAATCGATGGTGGTTGACTGTAATCTACTGTTGCTGACTGTTGACTGTAATCAATGGTTGTTGACTGTTGTTGACTGTAATCGACTGTAACTGACTGTAATCTACTGTTGTTGACTGTAATCTACTGTTGTTGACTGTAATCAATGGTTGTTGATGGCAATCCACTGTTGTTGACTGCAATCAATGGTCGTTGACCGCTGTTGACTGTAATCGACTGTAACTGACTGTAATCGACCATGGTTGACTGTAATCGATGGTTGTTGATGGCAATCCACTGTTGTTGACTGCAATCAATGGTCATTAACCGCTGTTGACTGTAATCGACTGTAACTGACTGTAATCGACCGTTGTTGACTGTAATCGATGGTTGTTGACGGCAATCTACTGTTGTTGACTGTAATCGACTGCAGCTGACTGCAATCGACCGCTGTTGACTGTAATCTACTGTTGTTGACTGCAATCTGCTGTTGTTGACTGTAATCGATGGTTTTTGACTGTAATCTACTGTTGTTGACTGTAATCGATGGTTGTTAACTGTTGTTGACTGTAATCCACTGTAACTGACTGTAATCTACTGTTGTTGACTGTAATCGATGGTTGTTGACTGTAATCTACTGTTGTTGACTCTAATCAATGGCTGTTGATTGTAATCTACTGTTGTTGACTGTAATCGATGGTTGTTAACTGTTGCTGACTGTAATCCACTATAACTGACTGTAATCTACTGTTGTTGACTGTAATCGATGGTTGTTGACTGTAATCTACTGTTGTTGACTGTCATCGATGGTTGTTGACTTTAATCTACTGTTGTTGACTGCAATCGACTGTAACTGACTGTAATCTACTGTTGTTGACTGTAATCGATGGTCGTTGACTGTAATCCACTGTAACTGACTGTTGTTGACTGTAATCAACTGTTGCTGACTGATGTTGACTTTAATCGACTGTTGCTGACTGTTGTTGACTGTAATTAATGGTTGTTGACTGTAATCTACTGTTGTTGACTGTAATCGACTGTTGCTGACTGTTGTTGACTGCAATCTACTGTTGTTGACTGTAATCTACTGTTGTTGACTGAAATCGACTGTAATTGACTGCAATCTACTGTTATTGACTGTAATCGATGGCCGTCGACTGTTGTTGACTGTAATTGACTGTAACTGACTGTAATCGACCGTTGCTGACTGTAATCGATGGTTGTTGACGGCAATCTACTGTTGTTGACTGTAATCGACTGCAACTGACTGCAATCTACTGTTGTGGACTGTAATCGATAGTTGTTGATGGCAATCTACTGTTGTTGACTGTAATCGATGGTTGTTGACCGCTGTTGACTGTAATCGACTGCAACTGACTGCAATCTACTGTTGTTGACGGTAATCGATGGCTGTTGACCGCAATCGAGTGTTGCTGACTGTAATCGATGCCTGTTGACTGTTGTTGACTGTAATCGACTGTAACTGACTGTAATCGACTGTTGCTGACTGTTGTTGACTGTAATCGATGGTTGTTGACTGTAATCTACTGTTGTTGACTGTAATCAATGGCTGTTGACTGCAATTTACTGGTGTCGACTGTAATCGACTACAACTGACTGCAATCGACCGCTGTTGACTGCAATCGACTGCTGTTGACTGCAATCAATGGTTGTTGACTGTAATCGACTGCAACTGACTGTAATCTACTGTTGTTGACTGTAATCGACTGCAACTGACTGTAATCTACTGTTGTCGACTGTAATCTACTGTTGTTGACTGTAATCAATGGTTGTTGACTGCAATCTGCTGTTGTTGACTGTAGTCGATGGTTGTTGACTGTAATCTACTGTTGTTTCCTGTAATCGATGGTTGTTGACTGTAATCGACTGTAAATGACGGCAATTTACTGTTGTCGACTGTAATCGACTGCAACTGACTGCAATCGACCGCTGTTGACTGTAATCTACCGTTGTTGACTGTAATCGACTGTAACTGACTGTAATCTACTGTTGTCGACTGTAATCGACTGCAACTGACTGCAATCGACCGCTGTTGACTGCAATCGATGGTCGCTGTCCGCAATCGACTGCAACTGAGTGTAATCGACTGTTGCTGACTGCAATCTACTGTTGTTGACTGTAATCGACTGTAACTGACTGTAATCGACTGCTGTTGACTGTAATCTACTGTTGTTGACTGTAATTGACTGTTGCTGACTGCAATCTACTGTTGTTGACTGTAATCTACTGTAACTGACTGTAATCGACTGCTGTTGACTGTAATCTACTGTTGTTGACTGTAATCGATGGTCGCTGACCGTAATCGACTGCAGCTGACTGTAATCGACCGTTGTTGACTGTAATCAATGGTTGTTGACTGTTGTTGACTGTAATCGACTGTAACGGACTGTAATCGACCGTTGTTGACACTGTAATTGTGTTTATTTCTTCAGGGGCCATTTAAGACCTTTTTAGACACCGTCCTCAGCAGAGCAACCTAATGCTCCTCACTTCTTTCCTCCAACAGAAATAATCTGGTGAAAATAGAAATACTGTTTTAAAAATCAGCATAAATATCTATTCAGGAAAAAAGGATAAAACTTCATCACAAAAACAAGATTATTTAAAAAAAGAAGACTTTTAAATGTTGTGTAAATAGTGCCTGAAACATAACGTCCCAGCATTTGTAGAAGTTTAAAAATTTTTTGAAACGGGAATTTGTTTTTGCAATTATGATTTTTATATTTAATGTTTAAAATATTTTATTTACTTTTGTAAATATTTACATTTTATTTCAAATTACATAAGTTTGCCAATATTTTTTATAAATGAAAATGTATTCAAACTAATTTTTACATTTGAATTGAAATTTAAATATATTTATAATGTACATTCTAAATTGAACATATTATTAGTTATTAAGTCAATTAAAAATTTTTAACGAACATAATCTGCATGACTTTCTTCTAAACTCTCGAAGTTGTCATGTATGATATTGTACATATTTCTGACCCGCCTGTCCCTGAGAACAGGGATCCACCTGGTCCCAGTGCCCTGATGAGGATGTCCCTTCCCAGCGCTTTCTGACGCCAAAAAATACAAATCCCCACTTTTAATAGGAACAATCTAAATAATAAGAGTAAAAAGAAAAGACTCGTCTCTCTGTTGGTTTATCAACTGCTCTGAAGGTTTATCTGAAGTACAGCTTAGAGTTTTATTATTTTTATTTTTTCGCTGTGGATTCCTCCATTTTAACTCTTCAGCTGGAGATTAAAACCCTACTTTTAATAATTAGTGGACTTCAAACGTGTGTGTGTGTGAGAGAGAGAGAGAGTGAGACAGAGTGAAAGGGAGGGGGGACAAGACAAAACAAAAAGATTGTCTATCTGGCTGAACAGTGTATCAATGAATTGATT